>CAUYSK010005564.1:0-28234 GCA_963575035.1 Avahi laniger | reverse complement strand
TAGCTTAACACCTCACATCTAAGCAGAATGTCTTAGAGAGGACAGTTCACTGTGGAGCGCTACAGTCGACGCCATTAGAAGATGGCGCTGAGCACCAAACAACTTTGAGGTAAACATCAGTTGAGCGCATGCGCCAGCAGAGGAACGCCTTTCTTGGGGAGGATGCTAAGGGCATGTCCAATCACAGTTTGCCACCTAGCCTTCACCAGTATATAAGCCTGTGCTTGTCTTGCTTCGGGGTCTTTCGCCATTTGTATTTCCTATAGTCTGCCCCATTAAAACACTGTTGGAAGAACTCCGAGTGTTGCATCCTTCTTGCTGGTCAGGACGGCGTGACAGGGAAAGGTGTGTGCAGAGCATTTCTTTTGAGAATAGCTGATGGGGTGTGAGCTCCATTCCATACCTTTCCTCTGCGTGGGCTGATGGGGAAGTTCCTAAATCTCTCTGCATGCTCAGTGAGAGGGCTTCAGGAAGACCATGCAAAGAGCAAGGACTGTGGTACTTCAGTTAGGGATCCAGTGGATACATTCCCGAGTTATCGCTAGAAACGTAAGGTGTCCTGGGACATCGATGAGAGTTCTGCATCAGTAAGGGAACTACACTTTCATCCAAAAAGTAGTCAAAGTTCATGAATCTTAACTAAAATTAAATAGAAATTATAGTTCCTCAGTCACAATAGCTACATGTGTGTTGGACAGCATGGACACTGAACATAGCCATCATTGCAGAGATTTCTATCGAATATCTCTGCTCTAGACCTCAGAACCTAAATTTTTCAGGTAGGAAAGTAAAGATTCCCTTAGAGGGACTCTAGTGATGATGCTAAATTGGGCCACTCTCCAACTTCCATCCTTATTCTCTGAATTTATGGAATTTATGTGCTGAAAACAATTTAGGGCACATAACATTCTGATAGATAATATCCCACCCTCAAAATGCAGCATCTTCAAGTTGGCCGCTTGATTGTACCTGCAAAAGATTGATTAATTACGCTATTAGGAGGGCATATTCTGGATGGTGTGAAATGTGTGAGGGCCGTAGTCATATGCCCATTGCTGTACCTCCTTGGTGCAAAGTGCATTCCTTTGTGTAAAGTAATGTTATACACTTTCCCGTGTTAGTGAGATCAAACACTGTCTATAAGCTCTTTGTTAGTGGTGTGGCTGAAGCAGGAAAGGACAATCAATACCTAGAACATGAGCAACGCATGTCAAGATTAAATGTTGGCCCTCTTGCAGCAGAAAGAGTTCAAAACAATCCATTTACCCCCAAATAGCATATTGGTCCCTTCAGGGGATGGTGCTATAATGGGGGCTCAGAGTTCGTCTCTGTTGCTGGAATTGAGCGACTATCCAGAGATCAGCCTTGCTGAGTTGGAACCCAAATTCTGAGCCCATGCATGGCCTCTATTCCTGCTATGTTTATGAGCCCATTATGTCAGCCAGTGACGGAGGCTGGCTGAGTTACTCTGCCTACGTGGTTATTTTTTAGTACTCTTTCTTTGAATGCCTTCTGGTAAGCATTAGTATGTAATACAAAGATTTTACATTTATGTCCACTCTCGTAGATCCATCCATCTGCCTTTTCCTTGGATCTTATCACCAACCTTCCAATGTTTTCCCTTTTCAGTGCCTGACTAACCAAAATTAATAATTCCATATGTTTTCCCATCTTGAGATCTTCTCCCTATTCTACACAAAGCAGATGATTAGGTATACCACCTAACACTGTGTCAATTGGGAAGAATTATTCTTGCTACTTTATTGCAGGGCTACTCCTACGTGGGAAACTAATGGCACAATTCATTTTCAGTTTATATGAATATACCAAGCCAATCCATCCTGGGATCATTTCATTCTCTGTCAGCCAGTCAAAAGGGTGGCCTACAGCCTGGTATGGCAGCCCCCACCTGTAATGCCTGACTCGCTGTTCTGTAATCCCAACCTCTCTTTCTAGGGAGGTTGAAGTGGAGGATCACTTGAGACCAGGAGTCCGAGACCAGCCTGGGCAACACAGCAAGCCCCCGTCTGTAAAAATTAAGTTAAATGGGCATAGTGGTGCGTGCCTGTAGTCCCAGTTACTGGAGAGGCTGAGCCAGGAGGATCCTTTAAGCCCAGGAAAAGTTCAACGTTGCAGTGCCACTGTACTACAGCCTGGGCAACAAAGCAAGACCCCATTTCTAAAAAACAGAAGAAAAAAAGAAAGGGGATAAAAAGCATGTCCCATCCTATGTTCATAGGGAGGAGCTAAATGAAAGAAGGCAAGCCTGGGACAGGGGAGCTTGATGTGGGAGTCTGGGCCACAAGCTCATGCAGCTTATTTGTGCCTTCTGTCCCTTCTTGTACTTGATCCTGCCGGTCACACTTACATCTTACAATGGATTGCTGTGAGCCCACCCAACCTTATCACTTTATGTCCTGACAGAACCCAGCTCATCATGTATAGTCTGACCACATACTCATGTGATCTCTCAAAAACAGCCACTCGGTTGCTGCCAAGACTCAGCACAAGCTGGGAGCTATTTTTCGAATGGTGCATAGTTCTTCCTTACAGATGTCACGTTCTTTGTCAAGAACCTTGGGTCTTTAAGTTGTGATTCTCTTATTGAGACTTGCCATAAACACTACACAGTAATTTTTATAGTACCTCCAGGACCATGAGGTCTGCCAGATTATGTGGCCCAAGCAGCAAGATTGCTTGCAGTCTAGCAGGGACTTGTTCAAGAGTTCTTTTCTGTCCTGAACCCAATTCAAATTTGGCTGTCCTCCATTTCACCAGGTGAAAGGGTAAAAGAGTGTTTCCAGCTGTCGATTGCACTGCTGCCAGAACTCAAAAAGGCCTATCAAGCCTTGTGCTTACTTCTCGGTGGTGGCAGGCACAAGATACAGTCACTGTCCTTTCCTTTGAGGAGTATGTCCAGGTATATCCCAGTCAAGTAAACCCCTGAAGGCTTATTCTTTGTAAGACTTATCTCCCACCCCCTAGAAGGCATGTGTCACACCAAGACCTCTGTGTTAGTCCATTTTGCATTCCTATAAAGGAATATCTGAGACTGAGCTATTTTTAAAGAAAAGAGATTTATGTGGGTCGTGGTTCTGCAGGTCGTACCAGAAGCATGGAGCCAGCATCTGCTTCTAGCAAGGGCTTCAGGGAGCTTCCAGTCACGGTGGAAGGTGACAGGGGAGCAGGCATGTCACATGGTGAGAAAAGAAGGAAGAGAGAGAGGAAGAGGGATCAGGCTCTTTTAAGCACCCAGGTCTCACGTGAACTAACAGAGCGAGAATTCTGTCACTACTGGGTGGCAAGGGCACCAAGCCGTTCATGAGTGATCTGCTCCCATGACCCAAACACCTCCCACTCAGCCCCACCTCCAACACGGGAGGTGAAATTTCAACATGAGATTTGAAGGGGACAAATTTCCAAACTATATCAGCCTCCAGTGTATTTGTAGCTTCTTGGTTTTCCAATCCGATCAAGCTGATACCATTGATATTAATACAACGGACTAGGTGTAAAGTTAGATTAGACCTGAAGAAAAGCTGAAAATGTACACTGCTGCTACATGAACTGCTTTGATCCTTCTTTCTCATAGCGATGGCAACAAGTGCATATGTCAGACCAATGGCACACATCTTCCACCACAGTCCGTTGGCTTTAGCAAAGATATCATAGTCAACACAGCAGCTTCGATTGGGACTACCACTTGGTTATGTTTGCAATAGTAAACTTTCTTCTCCTAATTTTCACTTTTTTGTGGATAAGGGACAGACTTTTAAGTTACATAGTGATGTGATTGGAACTACCACTCCTGCAACCTTTGAGTCATTAAAAGTGGTGTTAATCTTTGTCATTGCACCCAAGATTCAATATTGTTTTGGTTTTACTATGCTGATTTAAGGTGGGTGACAGTTTCGGAGGCTTCCAGATCATTTACTTAGAACTAGGTGGCCATCCCTCCTTGCTGTGGTGGCCAAAGAGCAGCTAAGGTGGATGGAAGTGACCGTCTTCTCCTCTCCAACCCCCCATCTACCCACCGGTAGAGGTGCCAATGGACAGGGACATGACTTAGGATGGGAGGTGGGTGCCAGGTGCTTGGGTGTGTTCTTTGTCCCACAGCCCTTCAGAGTTCAGTTGGCCTCTGTGGGTTCCTGTTCTCACCATTTTCCTCCTTTCTGCCACAATAAGGCAGTAGTCCAGCGTGGGGCCTGACCCTCCTGCCAGTCAGGCTAGGGCACTCTGAGGAGGTGAGGTGTTGGGGGGCTCCTGCCCACACCCTGCCCGCCTGCCTACGCACGCCAGGAAGAGCAGGGGAAAGCACACTTGTTGATTTCAAATGCACTTTTCTGCTTGCTGTGCTGCCAGTATCTTATCCGCGCATTGCCTTCATCCTGGTCCGGGCTTTATGAACATTATGTTTTCTGCAGTTTTTAGCATGTTAAACTGATAGTGTGCCAAAAGCAAAAAAAACCAAACAACAACAACAACAAAAAAGGACAAAAAGAATCATTACTATATAGTCACCATAGGTAGTAAGGTCTTTCCTCATTCGGCATCTGAGCTCTCTAGTCAGTCAGTGGTCAGTGCACTGCTGAGCTTCCGGCCTTACATGATATATCCACTTTAGCATTTGCACTTCTCTGAGTCTTTTAATTCTGTCCCCCCAACCCCCGCACCCCTCTCTGCTGTGGTAGCCAACATGTGTATTTCACTTTGTATGGGCCATCGCTTTTTCTAAGCCTCTAAGAAACATCCTAGTCACATATTAGCATCATCTGTCTGAGTCCTTGGCAGGATGAGTGCTCTCATATGGACAAATTCTCCCTTTCTAACTTGGTATTCCATCCCCCTTAACCCAGCATCCTCAACATCCAGTCCCACACAGACCCTCTAGGCTGTTGTCCATATATATTGGCTAAAACCTGCACCACTCAGCATTTCCCAGCATTTCCTTTGATAGTATATTATTATTTGTCTGTTGGCCAAGAGGAAAAGTGGTGATAGAATCTTTAAAAAGGGTATATTGTAATGCAAAGGAGAGATCTCTACATTTTCTTCATCAAGAGAGGAGGGCTAGATTTTAACAGGGATACTTAGCCATTTCTGCAGTCTAGAATATACAGTAAGACACAAGATTTCAAAATTCTTGAGTGCATTAACTCAGATGTAGCAATTCCAAGTCTCAGAGTCCCACTCCTTCAAACCAGTGCTCTTATCTTGGTATAGCAGATGTTCTGTGGTTAAGAATTTCACCTTCTCTGAGTATAGGCTACATTAGTAAGTGCTGGACTTGATGCTTGGCTTGTTCTACCTTTTGGCTTCCAGGATAGACAACTCTACCTTTTATGATGCCAAGGTACTTCTTTGACATTCACAGTTTTTTTTTTACATCGTCAATAATCATTCTCAGACTATCCTTATTTTTACCCAATGCTCCTAGCAAACACCTTCCAATTCCAAAGTCCTCACAATTAACACTTTTTCTGTTTCTCTAAACACCTGAGTTATTGCACTATCCGTTGCCTTCCCTCCTGCTGTTATTTAATCTCTGTTTACCACCAAAGGAAGTTTTTAACAATTGCAGCCTATAACGGCGTATCAGTAGCTATCAGTATTCCACCTCCCACTAGTGATGGGGTTCTCAAGGACAATAAACGAAAGGGTGATCCAGCTGCTAAATCCCATGTTAGTATATCAGCATCTTAGGTCAGCTTTCCTGGAAACATACTCTGAGATTGAGATTAATAAACAGGAATTTTATTGGAGCTGCTCTGACGAACAACACATAAGGGGGTGAAGGAGGCAGTATTGGGCAGAGGGAGAAGTTACAGGAGTAAGTTACAACAGATGCCTTAGCTAAAGCCAATCCCATGTGGAGTCCTGGAACTGAAAATAGCCTACAGTAGTTGTCCCGAATTTGGGCAAAATGTCTGGGGCCTTGTAGCCTTCCATTTGCTACTCATTCCATGCAGCCTGTCCCCAGGGAAGGCAGTTCCCACAGGGACATGCAACTACAAGTAGTCAGTAGCCAACACTCTTGGAAGCTGGTGGGATGAGTGCCCCCCTCATTTGAAGTGGGGGTCTGGATGGCACACCACAGCATCCACTACAGAGAAATCATCGGCGGCATTAAATTCTGAGATAGGAAACTTTATAGGTTGGCTATAGCTGGAGATTGTTAATGATGTTAATAGATAAAGCAGTGGCAGGTTTCAATCTCAGGACAATGCAGGAGGCAGTAGAGGGCTCCGGGACACTGCAGAAAAGATTCGTGAATGAATAAATACCTGAAAATAACAGCGTATGCCAACAGTATAAGGCATACTGATCGGAATGAGCGAGAATGGTGACAAACCTCACACCATATCCAGGGACATACCTGACCTTGAAATTTACATCTCACTAGAGTGAAACATTAAGCCACCAGTGACTTTATTTCAGCAACAGAAATTCCTGACTCACTTCCACAGTTTCCTTTCTGTAGAATGTTTTGATTTTTTATTTCTGATACTTTAAGAAATCAGCACTGCTGGCAAAAATAAACTTTTGACACTTCATTTTTTTCTCATAACATAAAGAAACCGAGGAAAAATAATACAATTTATTCAAAAATGCTTATGTGCCACTTGTATGTGTATTTAAGCAGAATTCTTAACCTCAGCACTAAGGACATATTGATTCTTTGCTGTGGGGGCCGTCCTGAATATCATGGGATGTTTAGCAGCATCCCTGGTGTCTGCCCAATAGATGCCAATGGCACTTCCTCCTTCTCCAGTTGTGACAAGCCAAACTGTCCCCAGACATCGCCAAATGTCCCTGGTGAGGACCACGGATTTAAAGTTTTGTTCAGGTGTGATTTGGTTTAAAATGTTTGTACAGGTCAATCCAGTGTGCATGACATTTGGACATGTAATTTATTTTATTTAATTGAAAAGTAAATACTAAAGGAATGAGGAGTTAAGAGAGGTCATATTAAAAATCAAAAGCCTAAATGATTTTTTAATTGGGGAAATAAATCACAGTATTAAGTATTTGCTATTGTGAATAACATGAAATTTTATTTTTTTCTTATTTCCTGTTTAGTCCATGAGAGAAAAAAAATGACAAAATTTTTATGATAGAAGAAAAATCAGGATGAAAAATTTTAATCTTAAGAAAGAAGATCAAAACTTTTGAGAAGAAAACCTAAAGTCTTGAGAATTGCAAAAACTTCATTCTTTCAAAAGGCTTAGAATACTTTTGTAGCTTAATTACATGATTGGATCTTCACTATTGGATAATATCCAGTAACATGCATTCTAAAATGAAATATAGGCAGGTACAGTGTTAAGCAAACGTAAGAATAAAAATGCCATAGCTCCCATCCCCAAGAATCTTACAGTGTAAAGTAGTGATTCTCAATTTGGCCATACATTAGAATAACCTGGGCAGTTTCTCAGACTTCTAGTGCTCAGATGGTAGCCTATACCAACTGAGTTAGAATCTCAGCCTAGAAGAAAATCTAACCATCAGTATTTTTAAAGCTTCTCAATTAAAAAAATAGAAAAAAAAATGTTCCTGTTATCACAGACTAGTATCTATTTTACTATCAGACAAAAATAATATAAGAAATGTCAAACTTCTCCTTCTATTTGTAGCCAAAGTTGAAAGATAAATTTATGAACAAACAAGTAAAAGGCAGCATAATAATTATAATATAATAGAAGAAAATATCCAATGATATTGAGGCACCAAGAAATAAATACCAAGATGTAAATTTATGAAAGTTTCATGCATTTGAGTAGTTTTTCTATTGAGAAAGATACAGAAGTACAAGATATAGTGTTTATAAAGGTATACAAAAATTCTGAATAAGTAAACTTTAAGACCATGTTAAAGCATAGCCTTTGACGAATGAGAAAAAATTTATAAATGCATGAAATAGCCTTTGGTGCCAAGCTGCCCTGAAGTCCATAGATCCATTTATACGATTCAAGAAGATTTTTATCTTTATTGTGAAAATTTCAGTTGAGTTGTTCTAAATGACAAAGAAGAAAATAAAAGTTACATAGAGTGATATTTGATTATAATTATCATATACTGTAGGTCATTTAAATTATTGGCCTAGGAATACATATTCATTAAATCCTTATAAAACCATGCAAATGTCAGATATTCCAGTGAGTAGTAGTGATTAATTTAATGGTCAAAGTGGGTAATCATACTTGCTCTCAATTTTTCCTGGCCAAATTAATTTAGTCTGTGTTCTGTGGTGTGGAAATCTGACTTTGCAATTAAGAATTTATTCAGATAATCCAGCATGTCCAGTACTACTGCTTGGGAAATTTGGGTCAGTTCTGAGTAGATATTGCAATCCACTCCCACATATATGTGAGAATTATTTCTCCACTCTTTTAAGTAAAATATAATTCAGCTTCCTGAACTATCACATAAAGAGTAAATACTGAGACTATCACAAAGAGTATTCAAAGAGCGGGGATAGTGTTAGCCCATAACACAGTATTTGTCTCCACACACTTACTACAGCTCAATCCTGAACTGCTGCACTGTTCCTGCTAGAAGTGTAGCTTTGAGAATCTATATTTTAAAAAGGATGACTGAATGTTTGTACCCTCACAATACCTTGGAATAATAAAAAAATAAAATAAAAAAAAACACAAAAAAAATAAAAAAAATAAAAAGGATGACTGAGACACTTGCTAACTATTTATTTCTCTTTTAATTTCTAAGCTCTATGAAAAACCATTTTAGAACCAGAAATCCACATACCTGGACATGATTAGCCTGCTTCCTAGAAAAAAAGCATCCAAATCAAATGGTCACATAAAATACATCCTTGCCTCTTCCAAAAAAGCAACATTGAAGGAATTTTCCATTATGTTGTCCAATGTTGCTCACATAAAGATCATTAATGAATTACTTTCAGAATTCAGGTTTTTAAAAAATAATGTTTCTATTATCACAGATTAGTGTATATTTTACTGTCAGAGCAGGACAATATTATAAATGTCAAATTACTCATCTCCTGTCATTCCTATACCATAACCATTTATAACACTCTATGTTTGTGACATTTGGGGCTTCCTTTTTAATTTTTTA
Organism: Avahi laniger; assembly: GCA_963575035.1. Lineage (NCBI taxonomy): Eukaryota > Metazoa > Chordata > Mammalia > Primates > Indriidae > Avahi > Avahi laniger. The sequence goes on along the minus strand of CAUYSK010005564.1, from coordinate 19,138 downwards.
AAAATATTTTTATTTCCAGAAAGCTTTGAGCTAAATTTAATGCTCAATTATGATAACTATGTTATGCTAAGTTCTTGGAATATTTAATTTTTCCAACATCTTGTGGTTTTAAATTTTCTTTTTCTATTTTTACATTGTATATTATGTGTATTTTATTTTAAATTGTGTCAAATAACCTGTCAAAGTAGGTGGGGTAGAAATCATGTTCAAAGAATTTATAAGAGTTAAGTATTAAAGAGAAGCTAAATATATGCATTATTTGGATTTATTCTTGTTCTAATTTGTATTTTATCTTTTAAAATATAATATTTAAAAATAATCCCAATTTCATTAAATAGTTCATTGCTAAATTGTAAAATGGTTCATTTATTTTGTTTAAAATACATCCATGAAGAGTATGTCTGCTAGAGACAAAAGTTAAAATCTAGAATCTTAGTAGTTATATATTCTATCTAAAAACAAAACACCTAAAACTAAGTGCACAGACTTCTGGTGTTAGATTTACTTATTTGAACATCTAAAAGGGTGATGGATGTCATAGACATAGATTATAAAATGAAAATAAAAATAACTGCTCTTACGTTTTATCAATATTAATACTTTTTTACTGTAACCTCTGTAAATTAACATTCCAAATTATATTCACCTAATGACACATATGTTAACAGGGTGATGAGATAACTTGTAGGTATTTCAAAACTTAAATATTATTTAGTTCAATTTCAGTAACAAATAGTATGCTATAAAATAGCTAGTTTTTTCAACTGTGGAAAGATCAGTTGTAACAATACCAGAATGGCAGTTTTTTGTTTTTTTGTAATCAGTTTTATGTCATATTTTCTTTCTTGACACATTTTTATTTTCATCATTTTTGTATCCTATGAAATTATATAAAGTGGCACCTGTGCAGGAATAGAATGGATGTTAACAGACTGTTATAGTCATTACTTTAATCAGCATTTCTAAAATAGCTCTTTCTCTTGGATAAACATTTTAAATTGATGACATAATGTACGTATATGCACACATGTAATGATGTAGGTTTACATCATGTCACAGTGTGCATACAAAAGTAATGAAGAGCTATAATGCAAGCAGCCTAATTTTCATGGATCTAGGTAAATTCTATCCCTGGTTCCTTTCAAAGAAATTCAGATTTATAAAAATGACATCTTGAAAAGAGTTTTACTGTTTCATCATTATCAACATATGAGAAACCTTCCAGTTAATGTACTCCCAGGTACAATATAAGATAGATTGTGACCCAATTCAGAACATAAGAGAATACTCTCAAGAACTACAGTGTCCCATATGGTAGCCATTAGTCCTATATAGTTATTTAAATTAAATTAAAATCAGATAAAATTGAAACACTCCATTCCTCATTTGCATTAGCCAAATTTCTAGTGCTCAATAGCCTTTTGTGGCTAGTGGTTGCCATATTTGACCACAAAGAACATTTCCATCACAGTATACATTTTTGCATTATATAATGCATTGATAACTTAGAACTCTTGTCTCCAACTGCATTCCGATTAAAAGCACTATTCTACACAGAATATAGAAAAATTGCACAAATGGCGACTGTTTCCATCACCATATCGATATACATTTGTTCTAATACCGATTGATTGATATTGCTATTGATTTGTTCTACTATCATGAGGGATTTTGTCTTATATAATATAAAGTTTTGTTATTAGGAAGTAAGACAAACCTTATACCTGGATTTAAAAAATTATTCAAACACAATAGTATAAACTTAGGAAATCTCCTGGAAAATACCTTTGGACATTGATAGATCATAGTTTTAGGAGCCTTTCAAACTAAATTAAAAGTTTGGCTATTTATAAATTTAGAAAAACAGTAAACTACTACTGGATCTTCAAGCAGAGGAAAGATATGATCTGACATCTATTTTAAAGGGTCAGTTCTGGCTATAAGTAGTATTAAAACAATTATTCTTGACACTTGTTAAAGATGGCAAGACAGACTTTAGTCAAGGTGGGAACTGCACAGAGATAGGTACAGGGAACACTGCAGTGGGCCCTTCAGTGGGAGAGAGAGATTGGGCCCAACCCTGACTCCAACAGGACAGGTGGGAATTTATAAGCAAGGATCAGAGTCGGGGGTCAGTGGACGGAGAATTGCTAAGAGGAAATCTCGGGATAAAGTGGCTTCTTGTTAGACTGACTCAAAAGCATTCTTGCTGAAGGCAGGCCAGGATGATAAGATACACAGAGTGGTCAGATACCAAAGGTGGGGAATTTTTGCTAAACTGTCTCTGCAGGATTCTTCCTCAAAATGGATTCTACAAGGACAGAGAGGGAAGCCTAAATCTGGGCACAAACAGAGGACTAAGAAGAGCCAGACTAAAGTTTCAGTCACAGGAGAGAGTCCTTATCAGTCCTTATGGATGTGTGGAGAGTAAGACTGCAGAGTAGAGGAAGAATTAGGCAGCTGTTTAGTTTAGTAAACCAAATTAAAAACAGTGATATCTGAATTAGGATAGGAGTGGAATATAGAAAAGGAGATGTTAGACAAGTTGAGAAGGTTTTATTGATTTGAAAAAATCCACAAACTTTTATTTGGCAACTAAAATTTCATAGGCATTGCTCTTGGCATTTGAGATTCATTGGGGAATGAAATTGGCAAAGTCATCTCTCCTCAGCAAGAAGGAAATACATGGTGATATTATACATAACAAACAAGCAAAATATACAGTGTATTATAGATGTAGAAATCTTAAGTGGAAAATAAAGAGCAGAGTAGGGTCAGGAGAACTGGTGGGGAAAGGATTGCAGTGTTAAATAGGGAGGGCAGGGTCAGCCTCACTGAGAATGTGGTACTGGAATGTAAACTGGAAGGAGGTGACAGAGTGAGCCAAGAGGAAACTGGGGGAACAGCAGCGTGGGTGGAAGGAATGGCGACACAAAGGCCTCAAGACAAGACAAGCACACCTGACATGTTAGAGGAACACGAAGACCATGGAAGTCAGAGTGGTAATGGGACCCAGATTACGCAGGGCTTTGTAGATCACTGTAAGTACATCAGCTTTACCCTGAGCAAGAAGTGAGACATTTAAGTGCTTGGAGCAGGACATGATATGATTGGACTTTCAGGTTTAAGTATTTCATTCTGACTGGTTCATAATGACTAGACTATAGGGGGACAAGCGTGAACTGAGAGATTTGTTAAGACACTATGGCAAGGGTTCTGGCAAGAGATGGTAGTGGCTACGTCTGGGATTGTAGTGATGAAAGTGGTGAGAAGTGGTCTGAGACTCATTTTATTTCAAATTTCAAATTTCAAATTAGTAGGATTTCATAAAGATTTGGATATTAAAGGTTAGAAAGATACACACACACACACACACACGCGCGCGCGCACACACACATATAACTTAAGCAGCGGGGAAAATGGAGTTAGAATTAAGCAAAATAGGAAAGGTAAGCATGGAGCAGATTTTGGGAGGAAGATCAGAAGTATTAGGCATGTTCAATTTGGGATGTCTACTGAATATCCCAACAGAGATGGATATAGGCATCTGGAGTTTGGAAAGCTACGTGGACCAGGGATGTAATGTGATATTGTCAAGATGGAGACAATATTTAAAGCCATGGACTGGATGAGATGACATAAAGAGTGGGTGTAGGTCAAGAAGAGAAGAGGGCTGGGGAGCTCACCAACATTGGGAGATAAGAACAAACAGGGGGAATGACAAAGGAGACCGAGGAGGAGTGCTCAGTAAATTGAAAGAAAAACTAAGAGAATGAAGCATCCTAAAAGGCACTGAGGGAGGATATTGATACAATCGGTGCACTCAATGCTGTCAAATGCTGCTGGTAGTTTGAGTAAGATGGGAAATGAGAAAATGTGGATGTTGATAGAATACACAAGAGAAAAGAGTCAAAGGAGTGCCTGTATTGCAGATTTGGGCAACTGAATCCACAATGGTTCAAGTCAATGAGATAAAGAACTTAGGAGAAGAATGTAGAGAGAGGTAATGTCCTGAGCACCCGGCTAGGATCCAGGGGTGCAAGTGCATGCCTAGGGCAGTCCAGGGCTCTCTGATACTCTAAGCGGTGGGAATACGGAGACTCCGGTCTGGACTGGCAGAGGCGAGCATGTGAGAAGCAGCAGCAACCACATAGGTGGTGGTAGGTGCCCTGGTTGGTTGAAAGAGGAGGGTTTGGAATGGGGGCAGTGCCAAGACCTGGAGCCTGGATTTGTGGCATCTGCACACATACTCTCTGGCCAGAGCGACAATAGAGGAACTGTCAGTGCTCAGGCATTAAACTTTGCCAGTGAATTATCAAAAAATAAAAGTGTACACATAGACATTGAAATAAGGGATATCAGAGAGAGATTGGAATTCTTCAAAGAGTTTGCAATCTCTGGTGTTAAGAACTGCTGTAACTTTTTGAAGTACATATCTACAGACAATGGAGATTAAATTTAAGACAGCAGAATTTGACAGAAAGGAACATTATTTTTATATGAAACTTTAGGTGAATCAATTATTAATGAGAATGGCAATTTTTAAATTATTTTTCCTTGTAATTTATAGCTACAGCTATAAAATACATACAAAGGTTCTTTGAATTTTTGAATTTTATGCAAGTCTTGAAGCCACTTTTGGTTTCATGTACAACTTCCACAAGTTACAAGAAGTGTCAGTGGAAATGTTAAAATACTATTGTATAAATTTATATTTAAGTGTGTAAATTTATATGTTAATTACATTATATTTATATATTAGTTATAACAGACTTACACAGAACAGATTTGTATGAAGAGTTAAATACCTCTCGAAAAATTATTCCTAAGAATCATCAGCTCTAATATACTAAAATTTAAGGACATTCTCTGTCCTTGGTTTACCACTAAATAAGGCACAGCAATTCTTTCCCTGAACCTCACACTCTCTGAAAGGCTGGTGGCCCATTATTTTGTAGAATCTGCAAGAGCCCTTGTGCTTGTGAGCACATTATATTTTAAATGTTAAATTACACCATTCCAACTGGGTGAAGGACAAAGTCCAATTCTCCATATTTATGAAAAACTTTTCAACTCTTTTGGTGTGACACTGACTGTATTAGTTTGCTAGCACTGCCTTAACAAATACTACAGACTGACTTAAGCAATAGAGATTTGTTTTCTCACCATTCTGGAAGCTGGAAGTCCAACATGAAGGTGTCAGCAGGTTGGTTTTCACTGAGGCTTCTCTCCTTGGCTTGCAGATGCCCACTCATTTGGTGCCTCTTCAAATGGTTGTCTCTCGGCATGCACACCCTTGGTGTCTCTTTGTGTGCCCAAATTGCCTTGTCTGATAAAGACCCCAGTTGGATTGAATTAGGACTTTCCCTGTAGCCTCGTTTTAATTTAATCACCTCTTTAAAGGCTTTATCTCCAAATACAGTCACATCCTGAGGTCCTGGGGATGAGGGCGTCAACATTTCAATTTTGGGAGGAACACAATTTAGTCCATAACACTGACAAACAAGTCATTTATTTATATGGAGCAGGGTGACAAACTAAAATGCTTACAGGAGTAAGAAAGAAAACACTCATGAGTAAAGAGATCTAGGTGGGGAAAAGGGCAGTACAGAAGCCCTAGCTGAAGGGAGCAGTTGCTATGCGAGGCAAGCAATTTCTCTGGAAGAATCATGGGCCTTTGGATTGTGATCAAAAGAAGCCAAAGATCTGGATGATTATGTTAAATTTCCTGGTTTGTAAATTTTGGAGGATAATAATATGCAGTACATACATGTTTAGGATGCACACACACACATACACACACATGTCTTCCCAAATAAGTGCTCTGGTAGGTGTGAAATAACCCAGAGGGCACCTGAGTGCAAACTCTGATATGCAGAGCTAGTAGAGAGCTTGGGCTTATGCATTTCTAAAAAGTGGCAAGACATTCAGCAACTGGTTTTATAAACAACATAGAAATTTAAATTATTTTAAAGTAGAGACAATGAAAATGATAATAATTTCTAAGGAAATTTAGAGAAGATGGATTGGAAAAAGAAGAGACATGCTGGAGACCAGTTAAATCAGGTAAAACAAACAAACATTAAAGAAATATTTAGTAGAATGAATACAACTACCAAATATAAATCTATATTTCCTTCTCCTCTCTATAAAGATGTTCTTGTATGGTAATGGATGTCAAAGGGCAGGGAGAGAGGCGGCAATCATATTCAATATGAGGTAAGAGAATTCCATCTTTTCTGCATATAAAGCTTTAGACCTGCTTTTTATTTCAAGTTTGGTGAACAGCAATCAGTTCCCAATTGTGATTAGTCTCTGTCTTTTCACTAAAGAGAGGGTTGAGACAGAGTTTTAAAGGTTATTCTACACCAGACAGAAGGAGCACATGAAAAATAGAAAGCTTTTCAAATGATCTAAAGTGCTCTTGAATCTGCCACTTTGATATCATTAGCAAATTGTGATTGATTAAGTATCACAGTTAAATCTCTTATAAGATTTTTGATAGAAAAGGGAGTATAGAAAGTGTGGATATTCCCAGTATGTGGCATTATTTTCTAAATGTAGAAGTGGTATTTTTTTCAGATTGTGTAATCCTCTCTCTTACTCTTGAAATTATAAAGTTAGATAGAATGCTGGGAGTAGTTGTTTTTGAATCAGTGTTTGAGCAGGTGATTGTCTTGCCATTTCCAACTGGGGATTAATAAGAACAGTCTTAAAATGATACTAAAGTTCCACTCCATAGATAATGCAAAGTATGAGGTAAACATGATTTATTTTATTGTTTTTATAAATCACTCTTACAGTTAAAAACCTTTACTAGTCATAAGGTTGATCCATCTAAACTAAACAGGTTGAGCAAATCTTTTTTTCTTTCTAGAGGCAAGAAGACACTTCTTAAAATATTGATTAAAAACAACATACCCCAAAGGTCACTAAAGGTTATATTGTTTTTAAGAACCAAAGTTCTCTTAAATATGATGATGATAATACACCTATGAAACCAAGGTGGCCTAATAAGCAAAGTTCCCTTTAATCCATGTCTCTTTGTTGACAACTTAGTGAGGAGGAGGAGAATTGGGGTAGACCAAACACAGTTAGCATATTATAGACTGCTACAGAAATATAGAATTCACAGATCTTTTTTTAAAGTACATGAAAGAGGAGGTAGCAGGTTACAATATTAATAATGAAATATACGTACTGTGAAAGGAAGAATCAGACACTGAAGTCTAGTTGAAACTCTGATAATTACTGGTTGGTTGACATTGGCATCTCATTCCACTTCTCAGTGACTGAGGTTCCTTCTACGCCCTACCTTTGTAATGCCATTTTGCTGAATAGAGTGCTCAGGATAAGATTTTTCACTCTTCTACTTACCTTGCTCATTTAAAGTTATCATTAGCGTTGTTCAAAGACAATCTAGTTGTTTCTCCATGCAAGCAACTGTTAGGATCGCACCTTCCTTTGGAAGTTGGGTATGAACACACTATTTGCTGTAGCCAATGACATTTAAATTACAGTGACATGGGTTATTTCTAGGGAAAGCTCTGACAACTAGTACATAATTTTTCCCTGCCATCATGATCAGGGAAGATCTGTCAAGATAGATCGTTCGTAGTCTGGGTACCTGAATATATAGGATGAGCTTAGATTCCCTACTGATAATGAACATGTAATATAAAGCAATAAATAAACTTTCAATATATATGCATGCCACTGAGATTTTGGAATTCTTATTGCAATAGAATATATTGCATATAACGTTGTCATAACAATCCTAACATGTACAACATGTTTTATCCCCAAAACAGTTTGTTTCACAATATAATACATCCATATATACAATTTATAATTATAGCATAACTAGAACTTTTAAGATATTCCAAAAGTTAAAATTTAAATAAAATTGTTAACAAAAATTAATATTCAACCTTACTATAGTAACTGGCATATGAAACTAGTTAATCCGTCTTTGGCTTATTTTTTTAACCATATGCTGCTAAATTTCTGGGTTTATAGTATCTTTTACCTCCTCTGTGGTCATTAGAAATGTGGCAAGTCTTTTCACTTGGGGTGCAACATGATTGCAATTCACTTTCCTGATAGTTATTCAATATTCTCCATAATTCCTACTCTCCACAGTCCACTCCTGATTCCTGGAAGTCTTCCTTAATCCCTCCTTACTGACACTCAACTCAGTTTATTTTCAAAACCATTCACACCAACTTTGTGCAGTTCAGTTAGAGAAGAGGATCTTGTTTTACCTGTCTCATTGTCACTATTCTTTCTTACTTCCCTCCCCCGGGCCTCCACCTTCCTCAGATGCCTTCCTTTGTTACTTCAGAGCCTAATTTGGAGTGCCTGGCAAGGTTGTTTTTCCTCCAAGCACTCAGTGACATCCCCTCTCCTACCTTTCCTACGATTTCTCAAACATTATGACTCCTCTCTGGTGAGCTCTCAGTTTTTCTCCACACTCTATCTCCATCCTGCTGAAAGCCCATTATAGCTATTTGTGGAGTAAAGAGTTCCAGAACTTCAAACGGGGTCTATGTAGCAAATTCAATGCCTTTATAGTTATTTACTCATTCAATACATTACCATCAAATGCCTACTAAGTGTCTGGCACCATCCTGCTGATAAAAATGACAAGTGAGATGTGAACTTGGACCTTGAGAGGGTGGGGTCTAGCCAGGGACTCCAGCACCATCACAAGAAAGTTGGATGAGAGGCTAAGATACTACGAGGGCACATAAGAGAGTCTTCACACCCAGCTTTTCCTGAAAAGGCTTCCTGTTGGTGAAGTCTATGAATTCACCAAAGTTTGTGAAGGGATGCAGGGAGGGATGGAGGACGGGAGGAGGGTTTTCTCACAGAGGAAACATGGATTAACAGAGCTCCAAATTAAGATATTATTGGTTTTTCAAAGCATATAAAGAAAAATTCTTGTTGAGGAGGCACATGGTGGACTAGAGGGATTGTATGAATCTGGTCTGGAAATAAAAATTCATGAGTCTAATTATAAAAGGTAATTATGCTATGTCCAGGAATGTCATTTATCCTGAGGGCGTTTCTCAGCCAATGGAGGGATATTTATGGATTTGTGATCAGATCTATGTTTTTGCCAGTTGGCTTTGGTGACGGTATGGAGACTCTCATAGATACAAGAACATCATGAATGAGTTTATTGGTTTATTGTATCAATTTTGATGCAAGATGAGAATGGTCTTAATTAGGTAGTGACAGGATTGTGATAAATAAGTCAATGATGTGAAACATTAGAAGGTAAAATTAAAAAGATTTGGTAGTTGTGGTGAGAGGTAAAGGATAAGAGATAAGAGGTAAGAATGATACTGAGGTTAGAAGGTGGAGAATTTGGGCAGATAGAAATTCACTGGGATATGTATAAGAGGAATCAAAAGCAGGGGGACCAAATTGTGTACAAAGAGCTGAATTTTAGACAAAATAGGTTTAGTAGGATTACGGTGTCATCCTCCAAGTGAAAATTCCCTATGCTCAATTGTATAAACTAGATAGAACTCTCTCAAAAGACTGGCCAATTATACCTTCTGCATTTTGCCCCCTAAGTATCTTTTCCAGAATACTTGACATTCTTCTTCGTATTTAATTATTCCCATGATATTGTTTCAGTAACATGAAATACTTATCTTAAATTGTATTTGTTTTAAAAGTTATAACATCTTCCAAGTCACCTTTACATGCTAACACATACATGATTTTGATTAAGGCAACTACTTTAATTTACATTTTATGGATGAGAAAATTTATGCAACACGGTAAGATGACCTGCTACATTTTATCATGAATAAGCTGAGGATTCTTGACTCAAATTTATCTCTAATAATCTGATTTCTAATTGCTTATATTTTTCCTCAGTTGTGTTTTTTTGATAAGGGGTGTGAATAAAGTAATGCAAAATACTTTAAAAATATTACTGGCATTTTTCTCTACATATTAGCTTAGTAGTCATTCACAAGAAGTTGTGATATAGATTTTAAGTAATAGTATGTAGATTTTTTCTATAAATAGTTTAATTGGCTAAAATGCATACATCTTAAGTGTATAGCTCAATAGACTTTACATAGCAAAGTACTCAGAAGCCTCTGTTATGTCCATTCTCAGAAACTGAACAACCAAACTTACACCAATATTTTAAATTTTGTTACAGAGATTGGTTATATTTTTTTCTTTCTTAATAAATGGAATCATAAAGAATATACTTTTCAGTGTTTGGCTTCTTTTGCTCAATCTTATGTCTATCATGTTGTTATATGTGACAATGATTCTCTTTTTTAAAAATTTTTCTCTTCTGTCTATGATATTTCTTTATGTAAATGCACTACAGGTTGCTTATTCTTCTGTTGATGGACATTTAGATTGTTTTCTGTTTTTGTCTGTAATGAGCAAAGCTACTATAAACATTATTCTGCATGTATTTTGGTGCATGTATGTACATATGTATAGCTAAGAGTGAATTTGCTAGGTGTACAGAATTATATGCATGTTCACTTTTAATAGGTACTGACAAATATTTTTACAAAACGACATAACTAATTTATACTGTCAGGTCTAGTGTATAAGAATTCCAGTTACACCACACCCCCAACATTATTTTATATTTTTAATCTTATTTTTTTTTTCTTTTTGGTCATTCTAGTAGATGTGTAGTATATTTCGTTTTGCTTTTAATTTTAATTTCCTTGATGAATAATGAAATCATGCAACTTTTCATATGTTTATTGACCATTTGGACAGGACAGTCTCTTTTGTAAAGTGTTGTTCAAGTCTTTTCACAATTTTTCAATTGGGTCATCTGTCTTTTTTAATCCCAATTTGTAAGACTCCTTTATATATTCTAGATAAGAGACCATTGTTAGTTATATGCATTGCAAATTTCTTCTCCCACTCTGTGGATTGCCTTTTTCTTAATATTGTCTTATGATGAACAGAAGTTTTAAATTTTAATTTAGTCCAAATTATAAATCATTTCTTTAGTGCTTTTTTGTTCTGCTTAAGAAATCTTTACCTGTTTCAAGTTCATGAAAGCCTTTTTCTTTGTTATCCGAAGTGCATTTTCTTTCGAATTTAGATCATGATCCATCTGAAATTGGTTTTTCAACATGCTGTGAGGTATTGGTCAATGTTCTTTTTTCTGTTTAAATATTAAGTGACTCCATATTTTGTTGAAGAGTTTTTTCTCACTAAATTACAGTACCACCTTTATCATATTACAGTTGACTGTACATATGCAATCTATTTTGTTTCTTTTATATATTTTCTGACCTATTTATTTCAGTTTCTCCAGATGTATCGTAAGTCTTCATATAAATTCTTCAATTTTATTCTTTTTTCAGAGTTGTCTATGCTATTCTCTTTCTATTGAATTTTTTAATCAGTTTAGATTGAAATTGTGGCAATAAGTAATAATTACATAGGACAACAGATTTTTTTTTATTACATTAGCAGCTAACTCCTGTTAGTTTATTCTCACCATGCTTTTAAAGATTTAGGGAAATTACCAAAACTAACAAAAACAGTACATTACTACTATCTTGATACTTGTCAAAATATCCAGTTCCTGATTCCTCTTTTTCCTTTATGTACATAATATATGAGCTGTTTCCTATTTACTGTATAAAATTGCTTGTGACTCTGAAATATCATTTTAAATTAATGTTTTGCACACTCAGCAGCAATAGATCTATTCTTATCTCCTCGAATTCTTATTCCCCATATCCTTTTATTTTTACCATTTTCATATATACTGTTGAAATATGGTTTTTATCAACTTCTAAAAAAATTAGTCTTTTACATTTTAAAATACATTATGTGACACATCCCATCTTAATAAGATAACATAAATTCATATCTCTCCCCTCCTTTCCACTAAGTACAACTATAAACTCTGGAAATAATGTAATAGGAAACCAAAGGAAGATTCTTAAAAGTGGAAAGAAAAAGGAAAACTGGCTAGAAACTGCAGGCCTGCAGCAACAACAAAGTAGTAGAGTAGAGCATCCTACAACCCACCACCCAGTAGAAGAAGATGACCCAGATCCTGTATTTCCCAACCACCAACCTAACAGAAGATGGCCTACCTAGGTGCATTCTTTCTCTGGATTGTCCTGTCAATGACCTCAGGCTAGTCAGTCAGCACCAGCAAGGTGGATTGATCAGGAATCTCACTGATAGTAAGAGGTCAACAGAAGTATTCTCCTTCCCCACTAGCCTAAGACTTCCTATCCCCACCAAGACAAATGATGAGTATATTCAATAGACTGTCCTCCCATGAGTTTGATAAATCATATTTTAAGATGGAAGAAGCAATTATGACACCATCTGATACTCAAGACAATCATATTTAAATGCAGGAAAAGTAAAGGGAACTACATAAAGCAATTCACCCAAAGTTGTAAAATGATACCAGTAGACATTGATAAGTCACATATACATCTAGAACAACCATTATGAATACTAAACAAAAAGATAGATTCAGTAAATAAATCAAGATGAAATCCTAAAAAAAATATCCAAGTAACTTACTGGAAAGCAAGAAAAAAAAAAAACAGAAATAAGAAACAGGAAACAAACAAAAAATAGATAATAAAATAGTAGATTTAAGCTATAATGTATCATAATTACTGCAAATGTAAATAATTTAAACACACCAGTTAAAAGGCAGATCATTGAAGCTGATAAGAACATGACCCAATTATATGCTTTTTAAAAGAAATATTTCAAATTTAACAACATAGGTAGATGAAAAATAAAAAGATGAAAGTCGATATACCGTGAAAATATAAACAAAACAAAAAGCAGGAGTCATTATATTAATATCAATATCAGATGAAATAGACTTCAGAGCAAAGAAATTTGCTAGAGACAAAGAGGAGCATTATAAAATGATAAAAGATTGATCTACCAGGAAGACATAATGATTTTAAATGTATTAAACATATGCACTAAATGAGAGTCTCAATGCACATGAAGCAAAATCTGGTATAGCTTAAAGGAGAAATAAACAAATCTTCAGTTATAGTTGGGGACTTAAAAACCTCCCTCTCAGTAAGTGATAGAACTGCTACACAGAAAATCAGCAAGGATATAGATGATCTACATTCAATCAACCAACAGGATCTAACTGACATATATAGAACAAGCCACCTAACAACAGTAGAATACACATTGTTTTCTCAAGCACCCATATTCTGAGCCATAAACACATTTAAAAGAATCAGACTCACACAGACTATTTTCTCTGAACATAATTGATTCAAACAAGTATTCAGTAACACAAAGACAACAGGAAAGTCTCTAGATACTTGGCATAACAACCAAGACAGGAAAACAAACAAAACAAACCGAAAGAAAACTCAGGCATTCTTCAATGGGTGAATGGTTAAATTAACTGTGGTACATCTATATCATGGAATATTACTCAGAAATAAAAAGAAACAAATTATGGATACACACAACAGGAAATGAATCTCTAGTGAATTTTGCTGGGTCAAAAAAGCCAATATCAAAATGTTATATATTGTTTGAGTCCATTAATATAATATTTTAAAGTGAAAAAATTTTAGAAAGCAAGGACAGGTTAGTAGTTGACAGGAGGTAGGTTGAAATGAGAGGGGAAGAAGGAGGTGGGAGTTATTAAAAAAGGTCACATGAGAGATGTGCGGTGATGGGACTCTTTAATATACTGCCTGTGGTGTTGGATACATCAGCTTAGACATATCACCAAATTGTATGGAACTAAATACACACACACATACACACACACAACCACACACGAGTACAAGCAAAACTGGGGAAATCTGAATATGATCAGTGGATTATGTAATGTAAATATACTGCTTGTGATATTGAATTATAGTTATGAAAGTTGTTACCGCTAAGGAAAACTGGGTAAATGGCCCAAGGGGATCTCTCCACATTATTTCTTACAACCGCATGTGGATCTACAATTATCTTAAAATAAAAAGCTTAACTAAATATAATAAGACACAGTGTACTTTATTATTAATCCTTTGATATAAGCAACATTAAGAATATTAGTCACTTTTGAACATAGTTCAGTTCACATATAAAATATTTCAAAGTATACTTTTTCATTGGATTAGACACAAAAAAAATTTTAAGAGAATTCAGTAACGTGAAAGTGGAAAAACAATAAATGCTCACTGTCCTTTCATGTTTTCATACTGAATGATTTTCTCTTGACACTCCTTCCTCCACATCAAGTGTTCTTTTTAACATTGTGAAAGTAAATTTCAACTTCTTTGAAAATCCTGTTACTTGCTTTACTGTAATGTAAATTTTAAATGGAATTTCTATAAGAAGTATAGTCTTCTTTTATTCAATTCCCATGGACAGGATGGCAAAAAATAATAATAACGTACTGTAATAAGAGTAATAATAATAGCCCGTGTTTGTATTTTTGAATTTTAAGGCACTAGTTTGAGATGACTACTACTTCATTTAAAAACTGACCTATTACCTGCTTATGACTTGGTAATTAGTCACCTTACCATAAATTTTAACTGTATATAACTTTGGTATGTATAAAATTAATAGATACATATACATGCATTTGGTTAAGTACATTAAAAGTTAGCTTTCTCTCTTTTCTCAAATTTATAAGCAGGCGGAATGGGTCTGTCAGTTTTTGAGAACCAGCACAGGAGTGTTGTATTCTAGCAATATTGAAATTTTGTTTTACAATTCTTTGCTGGTAGAATGAAGGTGTAAGAATTGGCAGCTCAGCGCTTGCAGTATGTTATCACCATACTGTCAGAAGAGCTCGTTTATGCCAACTCTGACGAAACTGGGTGTGTTATAAATCAAGCATGAGCCACGAGTTTCTTATGTCAACAATGCATTTCAACTCTTACCTTATTACCACATTTCTTGGACACTACAGGATAATATCTTTTAAACTTTTTACTGCCTGTGTATGAAATCTCACATAATGTTGCCAAATGCAGTGAAAGTTCAGGGCTGTTTCTTGACATTGGTTTACTGAATGCTAATTTGTGTAAGTTTGAGTGCCTGGATCCTTATCTATCGATGAGGTCTATTAAACCTCACCCATCGCCTTGACAACGCCTTTTTCATTGTGTAGATCGTGTTAAAAGTTTCACTTAAATAGGCAATGTCACACAAAAATGCCTTTCTCTCAGATATCCTCTCTAAATTCTGACTACATGTGAACTGTTCTGCAGGGAACGTGTAAGTGTCATGCAGTAGAAAAGAAACATTACATCTGAATTTTGGAAGTTATGTTTCCTTTAAAGAAAGTCATCTAAATAAAATCTAAATTTAGAGATATTGGGAAAAAATGCTAAAGTATATTAACAACACAAGTTTGTCACAAGAGCCTGATCTAAATAGAAAACTACACTGGGAATTTCTGGAGGGAGGAGAAAGGTGAATCATCTTATAAAAAGACAGTGTATGACAAGAGAAACATATGTCAAAGCATACTTTATTTACTTTTCATTAAAGTGTCTTCCTGTGAGAAGGTTAAATACTTCAGGAGAGGGATAGGATTTTTCTCATGTTAACTAATCCAGACAAAAGTGAATAGAGATTTGCTTTCTTCAGCATTTATTGATATTAATTGCTTTATTGAACTAGCTGTGGGAACAGGGATTTCCCAATGCCAGCATAAAGGATCATTATTTATAAGCTAACTGATCCCACAAATTCTACACTTAGCTCAACATTTCCGTTGGAAATATTGAAAGAATCTTTTAAAAAATGTTATATTTCAGTCTTCATACTGTATGTTAAATTACATAAGCTAAATGATAAAACATTTTCCAGGAAAGTGGAATTTTAAAGTCTCACATACTAGACTTCAAATCAAGCTCTGAAATGCAGCTTATTATTACGTTTTTCTTCCATTTATTTTTAATTCTTCCCCTTTGGCTCTGTCTTCCAGGTGTCCCTAGTTACAACCATCAGTAAAAACAAAACACATGTGTAGGCTATAAATCTGTATTTGTGCTAATTCATAGGAGAAAAATATCTTCAGTTCCTCCATCCAATTTCCTTTCCTTTTACCACTTAGAAGCTCTCTGTAGTGCTCTTTGCTTACGATTACAGAAACCAAACTCTGTCCCACGTGATAGGTTAACAGGAAAGCTTCTGCATGCCTTTTCTCATTGCAACCAAAGAAGTCAAGGTGGAAATCCCCACGTTAACTTAGAGCATGAAAGGACTTAGAAAGGGAATTGATATTTAGTAAAAAGGGGGGAGCTGCCAATTGAGCTTTTTTGTAGGAACTGGTTGAGGCCCAAACAGGCTAATATATAGCATTAGCACTAACTTTTCACATTGGGAAGTCCTAGGCTAGAATGTCAAGTAGTTAATAAGTTTCCCAGACACCAAAAGGGAGCCTCTTATAATTTTGTTCAGATATTCATATTATAAAGGTGCCAGAGGCAATGTTAAAGCCAAGGTAGAATTGGTTATTTGCTTGTAAAGTCTAATTTGAGTGTTTAATAGATCAGCTGTTTTAAATCACATCACCTTAAAATGTGATATGGAAATTGTCAGTTTAGAATGTTTTCTTCTTCCTCCTTTACTTTTATTTTGATAAAACAATAATTAGGTTTCTAACATGGTTCTTCAGTCTTGCGATAGCACCAACAGTTAGATACAAGCAGCAGGGTTATTGTATATTATGTTTTGATAAATCACTGTTTTATTTTTGTATAATATTTTTCCAGTCATTTCTTTTTCCAGTGATAGATGAATACATTCTTTTGTGAGAGAAGAGTATTTTTCACATATATAAGAATAGTCGTTGTAATAAAGTATTTTACAAATACGAGAATAGTATCTGAATAGTCATCCAAAAATTGGAGACATGAATTTATATAGTGCTTGCAGGGTGTCTTAGATTTGATTATGAAGTTATTCCATGAGTAGGTCATGCCAGGACTATCACAGCATCAATGGACTGGACTTACTAGGTCATCATCCCTTCCTAACAGTATAGAGTTCTCAAAAGCTTTATTGGGTGCAATTGTAAGTCGCTCAGGCAAGACGTTGCAATCATTTCTTTTTAGAGATGATTCCACAGCTTCAGAAATTTCACTGGCATGAAATGATTCCCAATGTCCAGCTGGATGTGTCATTTTTCTCTTAGAACACTTGGAACCAATGCTGCCCCCACCTCCCACCATCCACAAAGTCTTAGTCTTTTTGTTCTTTCGTTCTTTTTTTTTTTTCTGAGTTTCCACACTCTTTTCACTCCGTACATTTTGCCCACATGATCAAATACCCACATAAGAAAAACAATAAAAATTGGACAGGTTTGTATGAAGAAGGATTAGAATGAGTTGAAGTAAACCGTGGAAAGAGAATATTTAGTTTGGCTTAAATCACTGCTATAATCACTTAAACATGAACAATAACCCATTTGGAAAATCTCAGAAACTGTTTTATTTCACAGACATATCATTAGGCCACCATAATGTTCTAGAAACCTGCCCCTTTCAACCCCAGCCTACTCCCAAAGAGACTATTTCTATAATAGCATTCACAATAGATATTTCCAACATTATTTTATGTTCTAACTCACAAAGACAGAATGGTATGGCAAGGGTACTATCCTGAGCTTCTCTTTCTGGAATCAAGGCTTTAAGAAACTGCTGCAAGCCAAGGACCTTTCCTATGATCCGTAGGAAAAGCTTCTTATGAGCAAGAAACCCCACAATGAGCCGTTTTTCAGCCTATAAACAATAGGGCTGTAAGTTTCGTGGGTTAAGTATCAGGCTGGAAAATTGTAATAAAGTGAGTTCTGGTTTCAGATCTATAATTTACGGGCTTGTTGAGTGACAATGGGCACATAACTTCACTGACGTGTCTTTTCTAAAGTTTAGTTTTGAAATTTGTATTGGTTACACATTTGATCGTAGTAAAATATAATAGATCATTCTAAAAAATAAAGGAAATTATAAAAAAAGTTTAAAACAAAAAGACTAAGATCCTTTGTAAATATAAAAAACACACACTATAATTAAAGCAATAAGCAACTCATAACAGCTTTAAAAAAAGCTGGCAGTGTATACCATGGAGTACTATTCAGCTTTAAGAAACAATGGTAATATAGCACCTCTTGTGTACACCTGGATAGAGTTGGAACGCATTCTGCTAAGTGAAGTATCCCAAGAATGGAAAAGCAAACACCACATGTACTCACCATCAAATTGGTATTAACTAATCAACACATAAGTGCACATATAAGAATAACATCTATTGGATGTCAGGCAGGGGGAAGGGGGAGGGGGAGAGGGGAGGAGGGGACGGGTATTTGCATACACAAAGAGTGCAATGCGCACCATCCAAGGGATGAACACGCTTGAAACTCGGATTTGACGGGTCCGAGGGGGGAGGCAAAGGCAACATATGTAACCTAAACATCTGTACCCCCATAATATGCTGAAAAAAAAAAGCTGGCAGAACTTTGAGCTATAAAATATTAAAATATATTGCTCCACTTCAATATTTTAAAGTGTAGACTGCTGTAAAATCAATAAACAAATCAAGATGTCAGATTTGCAGTTCAGAAAAAAATTTCGGTATACAAAAATAGACATCATGATGCAGTTTCCCGAACAAATTCTTACAAAGCGATGCTGGAACATGAGTTAAATAATTCTAGATAAGAAATATTTGTCTTTATCCAATGCTGAAACTGTTTCCTGGTTAGTTAAAATGCTAAATTAAAACATTAAATAGAAGCATTTTAAATGAATGTGAAATCTGTGATTGTACAGAATCTTTCTAAATTTGTAGATAATGGAAAAATTCACAAATGAAAAAACCAATAGATTCTATAACATAAAATGGAATTTCTAAATATCAAAGCAATATATTAAAGCTCTGAGGTAAACGAAAACTAAGGAAAATGTTAAAATGAATATAATAGACATGTAGTATTATTCTTAATTTATGAAGATCTTGGTGCCGGGCGCGGTGGCTCACGCCTGTAATCCTAGCTCTCTGGGAGGCCGAGGTGGGCGGATCATTCTGAGCTCAGGAGTTCGAGACCAGCCTGAGCAAGAGTGAGACCCCACCTCTACCAAAAATAGCAAGAAATTAATTG
>CAUYSK010005563.1:0-57421 GCA_963575035.1 Avahi laniger | reverse complement strand
ATTTTAATACATTTTCTTTTTTATTGTCTTTTAAATATTTTTTTAAAAGCTTTAGAGGGTACAAGTTGAATTCCATTACATGTATATATTATATAGTGGTGGAATCTGGGATTCGGGGTACCCATCAAATGAGTAGTGTACATTGTAGCATGATAGTAATTTTTCATCCATTAACCATTACTCATTTTCTGTCTTTTAAAAATTAATATATAAGGCTCTATATTTTCTCTCAGTATAGTTTAGCCATTTTCATTGCAAAATAACATATTTTGCCATATATTATTATTATTTTTTATTTCAAAATATTATGGGGGTACAAACATTTTTGGTTACATGTATCAATTTTGTTATGCTTCAATCAGGGTTATAAGTATGCCCATCTCCCAGACAGTGTTCATTGTACCTGTTAGGTAGATACAGTGGTAGAATCTGGACATTTTAATACATCTAGGAACCTCAGTAAAATGTAAAAAAAGATATTGACATGAAGTTGCTTTCCTCACAAATTTAGTGAGAACCATATCTTACAATTACATTTTTAAGCCATTATTTAGGGAATACTTACTCATTTTTTTTATTTAATCTTCTTAACAACCTAATGATGCTATACTCAGTATATTCACTTTTCATATGTGGAAACTGAGGTAAGGCATATATAAGCAATTTGCATGTTGCACACCATTAATAGACAGTGGAATCCAGGATTTAGTAAGTCTGACTCCAGATTGTATGAGCCAGATAGAAAACCTTTTCAGGTTAAGAAAGTTTTCTTTTCTTAGTGCACTGAGGGTTTTAGCAAGAACAAATGTTGAGATTGTTACTACTATATGTGCACATAAGAGATTTATCAGCACTCTATGGAGATAATCATATGGTTGTTCACCTCTAATCTTTTAATATACTGAATTACATTAATAGATTTCCTGATGTTAATCCATTCACAAATTGCATTCCTGGAATACACTCTACTTGGTAATGACACCCTGGGGTATTTGATTTGCTATTATTTTATCTATGATATTTCATCTAGAGTTATGTGTGAAATTAATATATTTTATTTCATTTTACTAGCCACGGTGAATATTAGGATTTCATAAGGTTTAATATGAAGTAGAGAGATTTCCAAGTTTTCTAATATTAAAATAATATTAATCATAAACATGTCTGAAATTTTGAGAATACGCTAAAAGCTTTGCCTGCATAACATCACTGAATTCTCACAAGCCCTATGAAACAATAATGTAATTATCCACCTATTGAAAAATAACAGGTAGGATGTTAAGTAACTTGGAAAGTGTCACACAATCAGGAAATGGCACAATCCTGGAGACTTCATTTTTAAGTCTAATAATGTTTCTTTAGTAATTGAAATGAACCATTTACTAGAAATTAACTAGACCTGATATTATTTTATGGGTAAATCTAAAACTACCTTTGTAGTTGCTTCTGTGATTTTTGGTCTGTGAAGTTTTCCTGGCTATTTTTGAAACAATTTTGCTAATTATATTCCCTAAAAGGATAATAACATTTATATAGATTTTTGATTATATTTTTTCCTTTAGAGTTTTTCTGTCTGCACTTTCTTTATTTCCACCGCATTCTTTCAAATGATAGTTTAGCTGATCAAGAAATTTAAACTTGACAGTTTTTGCCTTAGCACTTTGAACATATTATTTCTTCAAGTACTGGCATCAACTGTACTGATGAGGAGTTAGACTGGTGTCAGTCTGGTGGTCTTTGAAGATCTATTTTCTCTCCCTTATAGCTTCTAAATGTATCTGCTTATCATTGACAGTTTTTTGCAATTTCATACCATAAGCCCATGTATGTGGACCGAGGTGGATACTTGGATGTTTTAATCGGATTATTTATATGTTTTGTTCACCCGTTTGTTCATTCAACAGATATTTATTGAATACTTGCTATGTTCCAGGTATTGTTCTAGGTATAGTGTATAAATTAGTGAATGACTCAGATAAAAACTCCTGCCCTCATGGAGTTTATAGCCTAGTTTGGAGAGTTGGACAAGTGATAAAATAAATGAGTAAATTATTTGCAAGTAATATAGTGATAGCTCTATGGGGAAAAATAAAGCAGGAAAGGTAAAGTAGAATCTCATATTTGGAGTAGAAATTTTAATAAATGTGACTGGGGAGTCTTCACATACATGAGAGTGAGCAATGTGTGTACCTGTAGGGCAGAAGTTTCTAGGCAGAGACCAGAACATGCAAAAGCTGAATTATAGGAGTGTACGTGGCATGTTTAAATGAAAGCACGGAGGCCACTAGGGCTGTAGAGAAGTGACCGAGTGAGACAGGAGTAGGAGATGCAGTCAGAGAGAATCTAATGGTGTAGAGTTCTCTAGGCTTTTTAAAGGGCTCTAGATTGCAGTCTGCATAAGGTGGTCAACCACTGGGCTTTGGGCAGAAGAGTTTCTTAGTTGGATTTATGTTTCACAGGATCATCCTGATTGTTCCATTTCAAATAATCAATCAAAGGGCAAGAGAACAAACAGAGAGAGCAGTCATAAAGCTATTGAATGATTTTGGATTAAATGTGATATTAATAAAAGCATGGAAAAGATAGTGACAGTGGAGGCTGTGAGAAGCCACGTGTTCTGAATGCATTCTGCAGGGAGGGCCAAGTGCATTTCCAGTGGATAGATGTAGGTAAGAGGAGGAAAGGAGGGGTCCAGGAAAATTCTGGCCTCAGCAACTGGAAGGATTGAAATGCCATAGCAGGTAAAGGAAAGACTTTGGCAAAGCGGCTTGAGGGGGAATAGCAGCTGTTCAGTTTGGGATCTATTACAATTGAGATGCTCGCTATTGATACATCTCCACATGGAGCAGGCAGTTGGAAATGTGAGTCTGGGGTTCAAGAGGTGAGTCTGAGCTACATGTGATTCTGAGACTGTTCAGCTTCTGCACAGTATTTAAAGACAAGCAGTTGATGAACTCACCAAGAGGGAGACTGGGAATGAACAGGGAAGAGAGGAGAGAGAAGGGTTAAGAAAGAAAAGCCCAGGGATCGAGGCCTGTGGCACCATAACACAAATATGTCAAGATTTGCTGCCCTTCTCAGCAAGGGAGGAGTCAATGAGGTAGGAGGAAAATCAGAAGATTGTGGTATCTGGGAAATTGATTGAAAGTGCTCCAAAGGAAATATTTGAATGTTAGTAATGTGTCAAAACTTACGTTGGAGTTGTGGGAAAAAGATCTAGTTGGAATTGGTTTAAGAATGGATGGACGGACAGGATTTGGAAATAGTAAAGCAGACACATCAACAACTTTTTCAAGGGCTTTTTCTGGAAAGGGGAGGAGAATTGGGAACTGGTAGCTGGAGGTGGAATGAAGACAACAGTGAGTGTTTTTAGGTAGGAGAAATAAAAAGAGAAATTTTATGCACTTGTAGACTAATCCAGTATTGGTTGTACAAAGAATAAATGAAAATCGCTGATGTAATCTTTTTGAAGGAATTAAGAGCTAGCATCCAAGAGGAAGGGTTGATTTTAGCTAGAAGCATGGAGTTCATTTGTGCTAATAGCAGAAAAGGTAGCGTGTGTGAGTGCAGGTATTGGTGAGTGTTTACATGCCATCTTGTGAAATTACTTCAGATTTTCCATCAAATAGGGAGTAAGAACACTCAGTAAAAGTAAGGATAGTGGAGGAGGTATAGTAGGTTTGCCAAAAAGGAAAACAACTAAAATAGCCATCTCTGAGATTGGGAGAGTTAACAGACTAGAGAAATGTATTACAATTACTATTCATGTATAAAGAGCTCTTACAGATGAACAGGAAATAGATGAACATGCCAATAAGAACATATGAGAGAGAACCTGTATCTACAGTATACACACACACACACACACACACACACACACACACACACACTCACATGGATGGCCATTAATCAAATGAAATAATTGTTAACCTCAATCCTACTCTAAGATAACTCACTCATTGGTTGATATCACTGCAGGCACATTTGTTTCTAGAGAGCAATTTGTAAAAGGTGTCCTTGGTTTCAACAATATGCCTATCCTTTCACTTGCCTTAAGGAATTTTTCCCCCCAGGGAAATAATTGATTGTGCTCGAAAACTTTTAATCATATATTTTTATCTCTATTATTTCTGAACATTGGGAAAATAAAAGTAATTGTTGGAAAAAGGAAACTGCATAAGTAAATTGCTGTGAAAGGCAATTACGTACAACCAGTAAAATGCCATTAATTGTACATGAATATTTAATTTAAAAATTTATGATATACATGAACTCATGATGCTAATTAAGTAGTACCCTCTTTTTAAAAAATGTCATGTATATATTTTATAGATGCATTTATTTATATTGTAAACATGAGATTTAGTATACATGATTTTTATAGCCATTTGGGTCCATTCATTAATTTTCACCCAGATAAAGTTTATCTTGATTTTTTGTTTCCTTTTGTTTATTTACATGGGTATTGGGCAGGGAGTCATGATAATTCATAAACTGGTCATCATAGTGCTATCTTTCTGGGCAGCTCAACTCACTGAATGCTTCTGCCTAGATCTGTGACCCAAAATGATTTTCATTTTAGAAATATTGTACAAGTACCACAAGTGGTGTGGTTTGGACAGAGATAAATTGCACACACTGAGACCAACTAGAGTCCATTTCAGGAATCGGTGCGAAAGGTAATGAGCGTGAGCGAAGTCGGCAGTGGGAATAGAGAATGCCGATCAGAGTGGAGGTTTGGGATGAGGGGTGTGAAGGGAAGGCCCCGGATCTTCACACAGAATATCACATACCAGGAGAAACTTTCAGAGAAACATACAAAGGTAGGCAGAAGCATGAATCAGAACCAATTCCTTCCCTACGAAAAAAGCCAATCTCTGCTTATATAGCAGCTTGAATTATTACAATTTAAATTGATAGGATTATTTTTGTCCCCAGTTCCTCTGTCTGTGTTTAATTATACACCTCTGTGATGACAGGGAAACAGCAGCTATTTTGAGGATGCTGCACCTTTTCAGGCTCTGTGTCCCTTCTCCCTGTGACACTGGATTTAAAAAGGGGACCATGAAACAGAACAGGCGCAGGTGGTTGTGTTTATGGCCTTCAGGGAGATATGATTACTTCACTCAGCTGATTGCTACCTGAAGGAAGTCAGATTACAATTAAGACTGTCAGGTAAAGCACACAATTAAAGTTCATTGCAAATGCTGTCGACAAACTGGTATTAGCTGGGAAATGTACTCTGGCAAACAGATGTACCCTGGAAAATGGAAAGGGAATGTTTTCTTCTAGAACAAATCTACTTTATCAAATCTGACAACTTTCTCTTGAGCTGTGGGTCCTGAGCTCGAAAGAGCTTCTCATTTGATTTAAGCAATCGGCACATGACAAGCAGGCTGGAAATGAGTTGACTTATTAACTTATTTGCTTACTAGAGAAGGTGGAGGTGAGAGCAAACATGCTTACCTCACCATATTTTGCTCTTTGCCTTCCAGATTTGTTTAAGAGCTAGAAATGTTGCATTCTTCTCTGCATACTAACAAGTGGGATCATGGTTCTAGAGTTGGGAAATTCTTATTACAAGATATAGGAAAAAGTCATACCTCTGTTTTTCAAACTGGCCTTTAGTCAATCAGATAATATAGCTACACCCAGCCCATGTGTTATTTTTCAAGCATCTACTTGCATTTATATGACACTAATAAGACACAGTTCCTATAGACAGCAATTCTGCTGTTTGATTTTACTCCATAAGTAACTGTATATATCATTACCTCTTAATAAAGTGGAGTATTCCCTGGGCTTATACATATCACAGCCATTACTGCTAATGAGAGTTACGCATGGGGCTTGAGGAGAAAGTGCAGCTCCTATACGCAGCCTCCATTTAATGTTTTCCTGGACTAACAATATTTTTCATCTGGTCGGTAATGGAGGCATTTGAAGTGGGAAACAGCTTTCATGCAGGAATTCCAATCCAGGGGAAAGTTTTTGCTTTGCTCTGTAACACCGGGGAGAGTAGACCTCTGCCTATAAAAGAAACTTCTCTGGCCACCACCAGAATTTCAGGGAATCAGCCAGGTTAGAAAAATAGAAAGTATAGAAACACATATTATCCTGGTTTGGGATGAAGAAGGGTTTTATGCCAGGGCCATTCTCTTCTCTGATTCCTCAGGGCACATTGCTTCCTTGAGAAAATTAACCCTACTGAGTGCATCTCGTGATTACACCTGTTAATGAGTGAGGATTAAGGGAGGTAATCATACAAAACATGTGGTGAGACCTCAGAGAATGGTAGTATTCTCTCTCCTTCCCCCAGATTCTGTGGTGTCAGGAATACATAAACATTGGGCCTATGCCATGTAGGAGACACCAGCTCACTCCTAGACGTCCTCCTCACCACCCACAATTTCTGTCTTGTCCCTGAGACAGCTGTATATAGCCTAACATACGTCCAGCTCTTCTATGGACTGCCAATAGCAGTAACCCCATTTATTTTGTGGAATCCAAAAAGGGTGTTGACCTTCCAGTACATTCCTTCTAGCACATTTTTTTTTTAGTTGAGGCATCAGTTACATAGAGTGAGGTAAGAAAAGTGCAAAAAGTTTAGGTAAACAGCTTGATCTATTTTTGTATACATGCACATTCATATAGCCACCATATCCTCATTTTAACAAACTGTATTTCACGTCTTTTAGTAAAAGAGTGGCCCAATTTCTACTTCCTCTTACAGAAAAACATTACATTCCAATCTGCCCTCTTCTGAGGTGCTTTGGAGTTATATTTGTTCTTCTTAACCAAGGTGTCCCAGGCTTTTAGACGTCTATTATCTGGCAGGAGAGCTTGGCAATGGAAATGCAACAAACTCTTACTGAACATCAAGCATTTGTTTTGTATGGCAGGAGAGAAGATCCTGAGAAACATTCAGAAATGTGAGAGATGACACCTGATTGCAATTTACTCACAGTAGTAAAGGAGAGGGAAAATGAAATGAAACTAGCATTTCATCAGTGCATGTTCTGGGCCAAAGACGGTGCTTGGTGACTTACAGAAGTGTAGCATTTAATCTTCCAAGCATTTTCTATTTAAAGCCAGACTTAGAGCCTCTCTTGGGTCTCCATCTTTCTCTTACCTGCTACTAAACACCTTTACCATGAGAAGCTCCCCACAGAGCTGCTCTTTATAGGTGTTCCTTGTCCCTAGCCTATTTCTCTCTCCCTCTCTCTTTCTTCCGTCTTCCTCTGAAACTCATGTATATAATATCTTGTTTTCTTGTCATCTTTCCTTTATCCTTCTGCTCTCTGGTGTACCCTGGTATATCAGGTGGGTGAAGGTCCATCTGTGGTTGTTTCCCGGTAACACTAGCCCCTGATCTTGGGTGCGTGGCCACCCTCTAAATTGTCTTCTTCAGTCATTTCCTGTTGGCACAGAAAGGAGACTCAGAGATTCCAAAAATGACAGCTCTCTTGTGGAAGGGAGCACATGCTACTTCACAGGTTTGGCCCCTGGTATTAGCTGAGTCATTTTCCACCCTTTTGGATGCCTAATTCCTCTATTTGATTCCAGAATATTCTCTCTCTCTCTCCTTCTCTCTCTAACAGTTGTAGGCATCCTTTATTTTTCTAAGCCAATAGCCACATCAATCTTTTCTTTTATGTTAATTACCATAGTTCTTTAACATCCTGTTCAAAGCAATTTAAAGCGATGAAATAACCTCTTATTTGAACAGGACTATTAATGTTTTTCAGGAGCTTTTTCATTTGACCCTCAGGCCACACTGGAATCTCGGCAAGGTGGGCATTATTATTTTCATATTTTTGCATATTGAAGGAAGAGACACTATAGGACTAAGTAACTTATCGTGGGTTAATTATCCAAACTTGAAATTATCTTTATATTTCATATTTTGTCTCCTCCATTACAATATAAACTTCAGGAGTAACAAGACCATTTTTGTGGCGTTCACTTTTTTATTCTTGGCTTTTATCCCATACCAAGTTCTGATAAATCGATAGGCAGCCACTGACTGGAACCTGGGACTCAGGTCCACAACAGTGTCACGCCGGGTAGCTCGTGTGCTGACCCTGCTCATC
Organism: Avahi laniger; assembly: GCA_963575035.1. Classification (NCBI taxonomy): domain Eukaryota; kingdom Metazoa; phylum Chordata; class Mammalia; order Primates; family Indriidae; genus Avahi; species Avahi laniger. The sequence continues at coordinate 49,328 of CAUYSK010005563.1, read as the reverse complement.
ATTGGGGGCTCCATTGCTATTTCCCTTACTCTGAGTTTACTCCTTGTGACCTGCAAGTCGTCTTTTAGCACGCAATTTTTCCCTAGGTTGTAGCTGTCTCTTCTTCAGTAATACTCCTAATTAGAGTTGGTGACACTTTGCCTGTCTTGATGCTTAGGGTTTGGAGACATTCCATCTCATCAATACCCAGATTTTAATCAACTAATCAGCGTGAGCCCAGGGAAGTTGCTACTCTGTGGTCTGGATATGGTCTAGGAGGCAGAGCCTCTTTCCCCTGAGTTCAGCATCCAGGGCTCCTGGGGTTCCTGGGGTGGGAGGGACTGCTACATCTTCCCTCCTCTCCCTAAACATCATTTCTTAGCCCTCTAGTTCTGGGGCTCCTGCAGCATCTCTGCTCCTATCCTTTGAGACTTCTTAATTCTCCAGGGCTGTCAATCCCCTTTCCACATTTACTCAACATGAAAACAATAATGGAAACAATAACCCCAAGAAACAATTCTTATTTCATTTATTTCCTTTTCAGATTATAAAGTGACTGCAAATGTTATGAATCAGTTCTTTTATGCTAAGGTCTTTAAAAATGGATTATTTTGCTCTTCCTTCCTTCCCCCAACCTCTCACTTAAGATTAATCAAGTTAATTGCTATTAGATTAAATTAGTCCCTAATGTCAGTAGATTTTTATTTGATTTCAGAATTTCCAGTGTCTGCAATTATCAGGCTCTAAGACACAAAGCAGTGCTTGGAAGGGCCCTGTTTTTGCATAGTGTCCACCTAATAGCCTTGTTAACAAATAGGCTTTGGCTTTAGGCTAAAAATCAGGCTTACTACTAGAGTGGGCTTTGCATGGTGTATAATTTTAGTGAAACTCAGGCTTGCAATGTGATGCTAAACTCAGATTAAGTTAGATTGAGTTTTTTGGAGGATCAAAGCCCCAGTGCTGACATTTCAGTGCTGAAAGTTGCCCTGCTCTTTCTTCCAGATGTACACCACTCTGGCCTCTGTTTCCCAAGGATGGCTTTTTAGGACTGTTCCTCGTGGACTTGACAACCAAATCAGATTGGTGCTGAGAAAACTAAGAATTCAAAGATATTAGCGATATGTGCTTTACTTTAAAAAGAAAAAATAGGTGGAGCAGAAGAAAATTGTAGGCATCTAAGCCGAGCACAGCCTGAGGTTTGCTCCAGGTTTGGGGCCTCACTCAGCCCATTCACGTGTTGAATACCTCGTCCTGATTGAACAAGCACTTTGGATTCAGGCACACATCAGTGTAAATCTTGGTTCTTCTGACAGCTGGCTGTGTAAACTTGTTTGTGTTTCTTATTCTTTCTGAACCTTTGTTTTCCCATCCATGAAACAGGATTAAGTGTATCCACCTCCTCCTAGTCTTTTTCCCTGAGGATTAATTGGAGCAATGTATTAATATGTGTGGCACTTAACACAGTGCTTGCACAGAGTAAAGTACAGTAAATACAGCAGTCAATTTTTTTCTTGTTGATAACACTACAGTACTATTATTTGTTTATTTATTACCTTATGCATGCTACAAATACTTATTGTCCTGGACACCTTGCAAGATGCTATAAATACAGATACAAATAACATGCAGTCCCTGCCCCTAGTGAGCTCCTGATCTGGCAGGAAGCACAGACAAGTAAATCCTGCAATTATAGTTCAATAAGTTAAGTGCCCCAGTGGAGGGGAAGGTAGATACTTTAACTGTCATGTTCCCATCATTTTGTGCTTGCTGCTGGGAGGAAGCTTTTCCTGCATTTAGCACCATGCCGGGAGCAGAGAGGGGTTGCTTTTCCCTGTGCCTGGTCAGCCCAAGGTGCAGATGAACCGCAGCAACAGCAGGGTGGCAGTGGAGTCTCCACACGTACTCTAGTGGGGACGGGGTCAAGTTCTCATCTCAGAGTCCAGACTTTTTCACTGTGCCTGTTCCTCAACCAGTATGAAGAGCATCAGCCCCCTGGGGGATTTTATCAACACTCTGGCATCTATCCTGGGGTCCAGGAAAAACTGAAAACCCAAAGAGTCTTACAAAAATGTGTGTAAAGTTCTTTTGTCCCTATAGTTTTGTTTGAACCTTACCACAACCCCTGCAAGAAACTGAGGTCTGGAGAGCAAAGTTATTTGCCTTTGATGAAATAGCTAGTTTGGGGGCAAAGACAAGAGTAGAACCTGGGCCTCCTGACTCCAGGTACACAGCTCCTTCTCTCTGCTAAATCTGTCAGGGAGGTCTAATAAAGCAGCATCGTAGGCAAAGAGGCATCCAAATCATTGTCATAACTATTAATAACTCCATCTAACTACCAGGTGCCTATTTAATATTAGGTGTTGTTCAAAGCTTTCTATTATACATGTGAACCTTTTAACAATACTAGGACATAGATCCTTTTATTTCTATTTTATCAATAGAGTAATAGGGATATTAAGTACTTATTCAAAATCACACACTAGTAGCCGGTGGGGGAAGGATTTGAGGAGCCTCCCTTAATGCTTTTCTGTACAGTCTTCCCTCTATATCATTTTCAGAATGACCACTCCATGCCCAAACTCGTGCTGAGCACTCCAGGGTCAGAAGCAGCTGTGTGAGCCCTGATCACAGGGTCTAATCACCATCTTCATAGTGGAAGGGGATTACTGACAAAGTCAGAATGCAGATTTATAAAACTATGGCTCTTCAAAAACATCAGCCCTTCTGTTAAAAGGAAGAAAATGGGCTGGGAGCCTTGATTGATGAGCTGGCTAGGACCTGATTGCTTTTATCCTTTCATGCATTTACTCAATTTGTACTTGAGTGTGTCTTGTGAAGCAGGCACTGTCCAATGTCCTGGGAGAGAGACCAAGAGGAACAGACATACTCTGGGACTGCGAGTAGAGACAGCTCCTCAGGGGAGTGTAGGGTCCTGCTTTTCCCAAATACCAGTCATTCTGGTATCTGTGTCTTGCCTCCACCATTGTTTTTCATCCCAAAATGTCCTTCTGTTCTGTAAAATCCCTACTCGTCCTTAAAGGCTCAAATAAAATTTTATTCTATCACTGTAGCTTTTTCTACATTTATGGCAAAAAAATTGTTCACAATCACCTCTGTGTTCTCATAGAACTTTCTGTATGCAGATTTTGCAGCATTGCCTTACAGTGATGTATTTACAGGCCCTCCCTAGATTTCTGGTAGAAACCATATGTTGTCATCGTCCTATCTCCAATACACAGAATAGAGAGCTCGAATCATAATCAAGATTTACTGAGTGCTTGGGTTCTGTGTATTTGTCCTGCCATGTCATTATTTCTCATTATTCCCGTATTGTCTCCTGGGTCCTAACTGTACATACCTTGATGTCAGGGTCACTGGTTGCTCCTTTGCATTCTTCCTTGTTTAAGTGTTGAGCCTAGTGCTGGGAACATGACACACATGCTCTGTCCATGAGAGATGAGTTGAGTATAATGTGCATCTTTTCAAGTTTAACTTTTCTAACTCTCAGGTCTGTAGAAAGTGGTAGTACCTAGCATGTCTCCAGCTTGGCTCACAACTTGTAACAGCAAAGAACCCAATAGAGTCTCATATGATAGAGAAGATTCTGGGATCTATTCTTAGTGATCGCATGTCTATGCTGACTTGTATATTCCCAGGTAATGCCGTATCCTTGGAGGTCTCCTGACATCTGCACTTACTGTACTATCTCTAGGTGAGCCATTCTGAAACATGCAAGATTTGGTAGGGATGCAATATTCATTCAATATTTCCATTCATATAAAAATGATTCACTGAGCACCTACTAAGTGCCTAGACTATCCTTGGTGCTTGCAATACATCAATGAACAAAAGCAACCAAAAATTCCCACTCATATAGAGTTTATATTCCAGTGAAAGGAGAAACAATAATTAATATGTAGAAAGAATAAAAATGTTTTATAGAAACATCTTTAGATATTTGGAAAAGGAGCAAGGTAAAGAGAAAGTTCATGGACAGCTAGCAGGATGGGAGCAATAGCAATTTTCAACTGGTCAGGATAGGTCTCCTTGTGAAGGGAGAGATTTAGCCATGTGGATTTCTGAGGAAGAGTATGCCAGGAAGAGAAACTAGTCAGCGAAAAAACTCTGAAATATGAATACACACACATAGAGATTTTTAGTGATGTTAAAGATTTTTATAATAGTGTGCCCTGCCCCCATCTCTCCCTCTGAGATTTCTCCAACTCTTTGAAATATGAGTGAAATTAACAGGTTTGAAATGGTAGCACCCATCATGACTGATATTAAACCCCACAGAATGGACACTACAGCCTGTGGCAGAAATGAGTGTAGCCCTCATGATCATTAGAGCCTTGAACATGTCAGAACTCAGGGGCTGCCACAGTTATTAACACATTCCAGCCTCAGGGACAGAGGTTTCCCAGTAGAGATCTGTTACGGCCTGCCTTCCTCCATCTGCCCTGGGCAGCAGCACTTTGGCCCCTGGAGGTGTAAGGGACCAGGGAGAGCAGAGCGCAGGGGCCAGGGCTGGTGGTCCCTGAGGCTGATTTATTCCTTTTCGTTACCCATCAAGGAGCCTAATCTTGGCCAGAGGGAAGGGTTTTACAGTGGGAGACAATAACGCCAGTGTCCCAAGAGGATTCAGTCACTATGAAACACTTCCCACCTGGGTCTACACTGCATGCCAAGTTTCTGAATCCTGGCTGTAGTGTGCAATGAATAGGTACAACCTCTACTCAGAGTGTAAGAGCTCAGAGAGACATCCCCATGGATCTGAGATACAAATGAGGGCTTCTTAGAGGAGGTAAGGGCCTGAGTAACAAGCAGAAGGTGGTATGCTGGTGAAGGGAGATCCTTCTAGGCCTGATAAAGTGACTGGCAGGGGAAAGAAACAGGGTGAGAGTTAGGGACAGGCAAGGGAAGAGGCTATGACGGAATTTTAAAAGCATCCAAAGTGCCTAATAGGTTTCCTGATGCCATTCCCTTTCCTCCACGGTGCTGGTTGCAACCATAATCCTTATCAATAAAAACACCTCACTAGGTGTAGTCTGGTGGAGAGAGGTTAGAATTTGTATTCGGTGCACCCGATTAAGTCCTAGCATCGTCAATTTGATGTTAACTAATGCTCAGTCATGAACTGGGCTTCAGCTTCTTTGCCTGGAATATTAGGATAACTCACAGATTTTGAGAATCAGTTTAAATAATTTTCATAGATTCTTTGTAAAGAATAAAACAAGGCACACATGCCCACGCCTCATCACTGGCATCACTGTGATTATGCTACATGAGTAGTTGTCTCCCAGAAGCTTCTCATCTAAATTTAAGACAGCTGATAATCTGTTAAGCAAACAAACAAACAAAAATGTATACAGGGACAAATATCATCTGCTAGAACAAAGCTAGACTGAAATGATTACAGCTTATCTTTTGCAAACCATGGGAGGGCTTTTTGCCCACAGCAGAGTTTCTAGGGAGTTTGTGTTTTACATAGCTATGCATCAATCTGTTTTCATGGCTTTGTTTTGGACTCTGCTAACAGAAAAATGGGTGTCCATGGCCCACTTCTGTGAGTCCTATGGGAAGCAGAATATAATTATTAGTCATCTAAACAGGGGAAATTTTTAGGTGAAAGGAGGTACTAATAACCAGGGTTATTCTAGGAAAACTGGGGTGTTTGGTTACCCAGAGGACAGTGCTTTTGTTCTGACACAGTAATTTCAGAGGCTCTGAGATGCAGCCCAAAATTACAGAGAACCGTGTTTACAGAATTGTGGCCATGGGTCATATGTACCAGTATTCTGGCTCTGGTGGGGCCATCTGTGGGCAGAGGTGGGGAAAGCATATGGCAGCTTCCAAGGTTAGGGCTATAACCTAATATTTGTCTCCACTTGTTCTTCCCAACTAGTTTAAGCTTCAAGGATTTCTAAGATCATCCTCTGGCTGATTTACTTTCAAAGCTTTGCCACATCCAGATGCTAATGACTCTTTGTACTTTGTGCTGCTATGTGAAGACTCCCTGCTCCGTTGGCATCTAAACTTCCCTTGAATCTTATAAATGACCCCAGTTATATTCACCTCCCCATTCTCTTCACAAAATCCTTGTGTGAGGTAAAAAAAGGAAGTCAATTTCCATTTAGTTTTCATTTTACAAGTAGAATTTAGTTGACAAATCATAAGTTTGTATTTTTATGGGATACAATGTTTTGATACATGTAAACAATGTGGAGTGATTAAATCAAGCTAATTAACATATCTATCACTTTGCTCACTTATCACTTTTGTGGTGAGCCATTTGAAATGCACTCTTAGTTATTTTGAAATATGCAGTACATTATTATTGACTATAGTCACCGTATAGTCAATTTGTTATTTGATCAACAGATATCAAAATATATTTCTCCTGTCTATCCGTAACTTTGTACTCATCAACCAAGGGAACAACCAAACCCCATTCTCTGGTACCTTTCAATCTATTGCCTGCTTCTATGAGATCAACCTTTTTGGATGCCACATATAGGTGAGATCATGCAGTATTGTCTGTGCCTGGCTTCTGTAGTTGCTTAATAAATATATCTTGACATGTATTATGGTAGAGATTGCTTTAGTCTCATTGCTATGATACTACTCCCAGCTTAGAGATTTCTTTGGAGAGAAGGTTCTACGTGGTTTAAAACCATCAAGACCCTTGTACAGAACAGAAGATGTGGACAGGAAGAGCTGTCCATGTTCAGACTGTCACTGAATCACTAATTGACTAAAACTGAAAAGATATAAGGTCTCATGCTAAGAGAAGGACCTGTACTCAGGAAGCATTCAATCAGGTATGTTGATGACTGAATGAATAAACTCTGTGTCAAGAGAAGAGAAAGGAAACACTGTGCAGTTTAAAGCTATCTTCATTGCACCTTTTTAGTGGGGGTGAGATTTCTCATCACTCGATGAAACTAAGACTAGCCAGGGTGTTGACTTACCAAGGACAATGGGAGAAGGTGGAACCAAGTGACATATGAGACTTCCTCCAGACATGAAAATATATGAATTAGGTATAATTTTATTTTTGTTTTTTAGCTTTTAAAACTCTTTATTTTAAATACAACTAAGTAGCCTTAACCAAATATTATGCATTTACCGTTACTTCTTAATATTACTACTTAATATTATGCATTTACAGTTACTTCTCAAATCATGTAATTGCTAATGTTTGCACCTCCCTCCCCAACCTGGAATGTAACCACCTAACAGTGATGGGGGAGGGTGTGGAAGAAAGGAACATTTTTAGCAGAGGAAGATCAGTTTAACTTTGCTTTTGCTTTTGTTGGTGAAGTCTCTTGTATTCACAAAATATTTTTGAGGTGACGAGGAGATATAATTTTTTGAAATTTCAACTAGTCTATTGCATATAACTTGTGTTAATGAAAAATACAGAAAAACTATGATAAATTATCAAAATTTGATATAATAGATGAGAGGAAAGATACATTCTTCATCTCTTTCTACTTTACCCTTGTTAAAACATATTGTGACTAACCGCAAAGACTCAGGTCTTATTTTGGCAGAAGAAAAATTCTAACACAATTACTGGAAAAATTCTAACACAATTACTGGAATGAGAAAGAGAATGAAGAATTATGATTTGATGTCTGGCCTTTAAAAAATATTCTGCTTTAAGAACTCCAGAACTCAGACTGGGGATATGAATATTTGGCAGCTTTTCTCCAAGTTCACTAACTTTCATATGTATTATTGTACCTTCATATTATTGCTCATTGTCACCTTAATTGCATGCCAACACAACCCATTGTTTTTCTTCCTGCTATGCACTGGGTAGTCACTGGATTCGAAACTTCTGCCTTATTTGTCAGGACTGAAATTCATGTCAAGATGTATAAAATCATGATCATGTGAAAAGCAATATCGGAAGGCAATATCTCTTATAAGAAATCATTTCCACAGACCTAAGTTAATCAGATCTGTAAAAGGCTAGAACTTTGGACTCACTGTCAAATTATGAGCATGACAGTGATCTGATTTGAAGTGACGCTGTAGTGGTCATAGTAGGGGCTTAAAGAAGGGAAGAAAGGTCAGGGAATAGGACAAAAAAGGCATTTCCTTTTTCTCTGGGCCATGTCTGTGTCATTTCCTCACCCAAAGTGCCATCATCATTCATAGAAAATGCTGTCACAATTACAAGGATAAAAATTTGGGGGATGAGGACACTCATTTAGGAAAACGTTCAATGGGATAATGAACCTAATTCTACAGGGAAACCCAAGTACATGACTCTCACAAATAATTTCAGTAATATCATGACACAAAAGACTGAGAATTAAAACTCACTGTGGAACAACTAAATGCTTTAAGATTAGGGTAAAAGTTGTGCAACAGCGTTTGCGGTTATTTTCTAGAAATATGCTATTAAATAGAACAAAATTTAGTCCTTCATCTTATAAAATGACATGCTTTTTATGGCTTCAGCATACCAGTTAAAGCCAAATTGTCTTGGGACTTTTTGATAAAGGCCAGTCTCACTGGAGATAAGTGATTAACCTAAGCATCTGTACCCCCATAATATGCTGAAATTAAAATAAATAAATAAATAAATAAATAAAAGCCAAATTGTCTTTCTTAAAAAGATATGGTCAGATGAACAACTTGCTACCCACGCCATTGGTGGCCTGCTCTAGTTACGGTGATCTTCCTAACAATACAGAGGAAGGAACTTCGCAAGATGGAGATAGGATAAACTATTTGCACTTTTCCAGATCTTCCAATCTGCCTAAAATCTCTGAGATGTTCTCTGTTCATGGGCTATGCTTAACTCTCTTAGACAATTTCAAGATTAGTGCAGCAATAAGATCCTGCAGAAATCTCAGCGGCCTTTCCAGTCTGATACAGTTATCTCTTTTCTGAGTTCCTGTCACATTCCCAGATTCCTTTATCATGGGACTCGCCACCCTGGATGCTAACCTTGACTTTACCTTGCTGACTCCCCAATTATACTGGAATATTTTCAGGGTATGTATGACTGTACCTAAAATATATGCAATAAATATTCAATTAATATAAATTTTAAAAAATAAATGAGAATTATCCAATGAGGCAACTCCAACCCTCCCCTCTAACGATATGCTACTTCAGGTTTAACTTCAGCAGAATCACATGGAAACACCTCTGAGTCCATTCTTAGCAACCAATGGGATTTATTCTGGTTCCATAATGACATCGTGTGATGGGGAAGGACAAAGAAGTACAGAAGTTTCTGGAGTTAGGTAGCCACTTAGAATATAAACTTCCACGTAGCTAAGCAGGTATCAGTTTCTCCAACCTCTTCTTATAACAGAAAAAAAATGCAGAAAGTTTTGCTCTTTGCTGCAGTCTTTTACTCTCATTACGTCTTCCTGTGATGATACATATTTTAAAATATCTTTATTGTAACTTTAATGGGCTGAGGAAAGAAGAGATAAACATAAGTCGTAAAATAAAAGCTGTTACTTAGGTTTCCTAATTTTGAATATATTTCTCGTGGTGTTAATGTAAGAATTAACAAGTTTAAGTATTTAGCATCGTGTTGGCACATAGAAAATGCTCAAGATAAATCATCATCATCATCAATGGATATAGACTTTCTGTTTGTGTTCATCCTAACTCTGCAGGTGGAACTTCCATCATGGTATCATTCTTCATTCTAAATCATGACTTACCTTTGCAACTTATCTTTTGGTTTTCTATTTTTTAAAATTTTTTAATTTTTTAAATTTTTATATAAAAGATGGACATATTTTGAGGGTGCACGTGATAATTTAATACATTCATGTAATTTGTAAAGATTAAATCAGTGTAACTGGGATATCCATCAGCTTAAATATTTGTCTTTCCTTTATGCTAGAAACATTCAAATTATCTCCTAGCCATTTTGAAATATAAATAGATTATTAATCACCCTATCAAACACTAGGTCTTACTTCTTTTTTCAAATTGTGTGTCTGTACCCATTAATCAACCTGTCTTTATTTTTGAAACACTTGACAGACACTAGGCAATTCTTGTCCCTCCTTGACAACTACCCCAGACTCCTGGAATGAGTTTACTGTTTTGGGGGGAGTAGATATCTTTCCCCTGAAAGCTAACAATTCAGTATAAAGAATGATAAAAGCAAATAAATAGCAGTTAAGCCCACAATACAAACTCCACACAAAACATGTACAAATTACAGCAAAAATCCAGAGAGAGTAGCAATTAACCATATGGAAAATTTACCCAAGAAGAGATAATAACTTCTTGAATTATAGGAAAATGTCTTCTTACAAGATTCTTCTTTGTCTTTCATCTCATAGTCTAATCTTTTTCTGGACCCTCTCATTTCTTTTTCTCACATACTCCCTTTCTCCATTATTCCTGTCCTTATCTTAGCATCCCCTTTTATCACATGCCCAAAGCACGATACTTGTCTCCAAATGGGATTGCTTGTCATTATTATTTCCTGGTCTAATACATCCAAACATCTCTGTCAAATTAAACAATCTTCAAAATTGTTTTGATCATGATACCCTATGATCAGGGAGGAAGAATGTCTCTCTATACCACTAACATGAAAGTTAGAGACTTTTGGTGCATTTCTAATATATTCCCAACTGGAATCCTCTCATTTGCTGCTAAATATCAATTTCTATATTCATTTATTAATTCATTTATTAAGTTAGTTAGCAGCCACATAGTCAACATGTACTTTATGGTTGGAATCTACTCATGGAACAAGCATCGTAAGTGGAACTTAGGCATCTGAGTCCATGGCTTGCTCTCTCTGTCTCTCTTCTGCCTCTGTCTCTGTTTTCCTCTTTGCTTAGTGGATGTGTTTCCCGTCCATCCAGTCACACGCACTGCCCAGGCACATGGCATCGGTATCTGGGTGTCCCCAAGCCATTTCTGGCTGGCACAAGGGCAGTGAGCATGTGAGCGTGTCAATATGATGAGCCAAAAGATTAATTTCTTTATTTTCTCCTAAGTGCTTCAGCCTTCATAAAATGCAGCCCTATAGGTTATTGATTTTCACAAAAAGAAGAAAAACGAGTGGGAGTGGAGAATTATGATGTTATGTCCTAAATGAATTTTTCACGGAAAAAGAAGAGGAACAAAACAACAACAACTATTCTCTGTCTTGGGCAGTTGGTCAGAAATGAGATTTGGGATATGGAATAGGAAAGGCAGGCATGTGTCTGTCCCCAGGGTAGAACAAGCATTGATCTCTTAGGTGATTGCCCTGACTACCTCTGAAGCTGAGAATTAGATTCAATATGTTAGTACTAACATTTAAGTCCTTTCAAATCTCCAGGGGCAGACTCTGCCTTCTCTTCCTCTACCTCATTTATGTTTAAGTGAAAACTGACTTAACTCTTTACCTTCCAGCCTGTCCTTTATTTATACAGAACCCTGGGCCTCAGCAATTCCATGAAAACTTTGATGAGATGTTTTAACTATTATTTCACAAGCAATGTGTTGGAAAGGGAGATAAATAAAGTCAAACCTCTATCCCTACAAGAATTTGCTTTCTAGCTAAGATAGAAATAATAGATCCATTTTCTTTTTGCTCATGTACGAAGAACGCTTATCTCAGTAGCAAGGTATTACTAAGACAAGAAATGCATCAGAATTACTTAGCAAGCTTTGAAAAATGGCCCCTTGCACATCCAACTTCAGACCTGCAATTAGACTCTCCGAGAGTGGGCCCTGGGAATCTGTATTTAAACAACAACCACCGCCTTTCGTAGAGTTTACGTTAGCTACCAGATACGATACAAAAGGACATAGCAGAGAAAGTGGGGGGAATGGCACCAAATTCCATGGAGCAAACTGCTACAGATCGAGCATTCAAAGCTGATGTGCTAAATTCCATGCATCTGGCCCCAAAGAAAGAGCATAATAACAAGAAAGGTGCAACTGCAGACTTGTAGCAGCTTAGAAATTTCTCCAGAAGCATATCTAACAATCTATTGATTAGTGTTATGAGATCTAGGGTCAGGAAAAGAATAAGGAAGAGGGAGAAAAAATCTTGTGGCAAAATAATTCAATAGCTCTTGCTAGTAAGAGAAGGGGGCTTTAGGAGAAAGGATGCCTACCAGCTATTTCTATCCTCTGAAATGAAACCTGCTCGCTGAAAAGAAAATCTGGTGAGGAAGTTAGTTGAACACAGAGATTCTGTTAGCTAAAGAACTTTGACTGGAGCTGCACCAACCTACTGAACACTGAAAACTGGGGTAATATGTGCCCATGAGGCAAAAGATAAATTAGATTTGGCTCCAGGGTGTTTGAAACAAGAAGGTCACATAGAGGCTGATAACTGCACCAAAATATTCTCCTTCAGCCTTCTACACAGGATGTGCCAGAAATAGCCAGAATCTTTGAAGATGAGAAATAATTGGGAATAAGTTAAGAGAAGACCTGTAAATGAAAAACGGCAAACCATATTTTGGCAAAGTTAATTAATTCCAAGGAAAAAGGAAGAACTGTAAGTCAATTACAAGGCAATGGGTAGGGTAGGAACCTCAGGTTATAGAGAACAAAAGGATTAAAAAAAAAAAAAATCCCCAGCCTCTATTTCCTCTATTTCCTTGAGAGTAGAAGGGAATTCACTTCTTCATGCATGCATTTATCCAACTACTATTCATATAATAAATACTATGCCCCCAATCACTCTTCTAGGATTTGAGAATAAAGTCATCTACAATGACTCTAGTTCTCGTAGAGCCTATATTCTAATGGATGAATAAAGCAATACAAAAAAATAAACAAGAAGCATTTTGGAGTTAGAATGTCCTGATTTCAAATCTCAGCTTTGCCATTCTCCATCTGTATTGTCCTTAATCTCGTTGCGACTATTTCCTCCTCAGCAAAATTGAGATAGGAATGTTGACCTTGAAAGGTTGTAATGAGGATAAAAGGAACTTTATGATACTGAATAGTATCTGGAATATAATAAGCATTTCATAAAAATTTTTTGCATAAAAATTTGGCAACACAAAGGACCCAGTTAAAAGGGAAATAATGGAATTCAAAGTGCGGTGGGAACCTTTACTCTTAAAGGAGTAAAGTGATGATTGATAAACACATGCACACACACATAGACCATATATATACATGTATACACATGCATACATATATACACATACATATACATATACACACATATATACATATATGGACATAAGTGTTGGCTTCGCTGGCTATCCTACTGCTAAGCTTTCATGGAGATAAATGTTCCTAGCCAATATAATCTTCCCTAGATATCTTAATGTATTCAGTTACTCTTAAAATAAAATTTCACTGGCCTGAAGACATTTCTTTTTTAAAGTAGTTTGCATATCTCTATTTTATTCATTTATTCATTTTATAAATTAAATATTCATTTATTATGTAACTTATGACCAAATACTAGAGGAGCAAGTTTTGTTTTTGTTTTGTTTTGTTTTTCTGTTTTCCCAAAGTACTGGAATGGCATGGTCCCATTTTTTTTGAACGCTAGAGGGAAGACAGATTTTTTAAGAAGATCCTCCAAAGGAAATTTCCAGGCCTAAAAAAAGTGTTGTAGTATTAATAATTAGGAAAAAAAGGTGGTTATAAAATCTTCCACATATGTCATAATGTCCTAGTATCTTTGGAAATTCTAAGATTGTGAAGTAAGCAGGGTAAAGCCAATGTTGAGTTAAGACTATATCTAGTTGTGTAATAACTAGTTATGATTGAATACCTAATAAATACCAAGCACTTTGGGAAGTATTCGAATGCAGCAAAGTATAAGAAGGTCCCTACCCTTAAATAGCTCACAATCAAGCTGGAATGAATAAGAAGCTACATAAGAGTACGAAGTGTTACAATAAGAGTAGCAGAAAGATGCCATGGAAAACAAAGGAGGGACCACAATACAGGTATCTGACCTCCAGGTAAATATCCTCTGATATGTTTCCATAGCATAATGTATGCTCCATAGCGTACTCATCCCACAAATGGATGGAGAATCCTACCCACCATGGACTGCAGTGTCTCATGTTATGTGGTATACCTAAGGCCAGGTGCAGAAAGTCTGCTGCCCTTTTGCTTACCTATTTTGTGGATAGGATTTAACCTACTGCCTAAACAGGCTTTCTGCCCTATGAGACAGCAATGCAGGATCCTTTGTAATTTATTCTTTAACAATAATTCTAAATGTCATTAAGTACTTTTTCCATCCAGGGTATGATTGTAGGATTGTTGGTTTCCCAGATGTACAAGTTCTGAGTCAGTGCTGTTTCCATAATTTATACACCTTCATTTTTTCTTTTAACTTTTAGGTCCTAATGTAATAATAATTCATGTAGTTATCATTAGTGATGCACAAGAATGTAATTGGGAATAATCAGTGATATACATGTTAATGGAAGAGGAACTCACTTTACAGCATTCTAGGTATCTATAAAGGTCTCACCACCTCAACACTTCAAGCCCATTAGGCACTCCCACAAGAGAGAAGCCAGTCCGGAAGTGCTTCTTCATTGCAACATCAGGAGGTCTTCCTACGGATCCTGGCTTCATTAGAGAGTTATGTGCTACAATGTAAGAAGAATTATCTTAAAATTCCTGGGAAGAGACTTATCTATTTGAAAACATATGTCCCAGAAGGTAGCTAATAATTGTGTGCATAATTAAAAAATAACCTCCGACACAACTAGATTCTTCCTGGATCTTAGCTGTTAATAACATATGCCATTTGCATGATGATGGCTCACATCATAGGATTTGTCTACAAAATGGCACCCTAGACTATTGCTTTGCTTTGCTTTGCTTTGCTTTAACTTCACTTGCAAGTCTTGCCTTCCCACTATCCTTCCTCTATGAAGTGCATCCTTCAGTATCTGCCAGGGTTCAGTGCATGAACAGAGTATAATAAAGCCTTGTCCACACATTAGGGTGTTGAACTCCCCAAATTATCACTAGAAGTCTGCTAATCAAGAAAAACTAAATGTATTAAGATTTACTGCAGTGAGGGAGAATGCACTCATTATTATTATTTTTGGAGTGTAATAAGTATTATAGTTTTGTTTTCAGAAGGGTCAATTGGCTGAGTTAATTTGCTGAACCCTAGTAATAATGTGTTATGATTTAAGATTCAGTATTTTTTTTAAAAAATCACTTTTATTGTATATATTTAAGATATACAACATGATGCTATGGGATACATATAGATAGTAAAAAGGTTATTATAGTGAAGCCATTTAAGATATTATCTCACATACCATTTTTTTTTTGATGGTGAGAGCAGCTAAAATCTACTCATTTAGCATTAATCCCATAGATAGCACAATTTTATTATCTAAAATTCTCATGTTGTATATTAGGTCTCTAGATGTGTTCATCCTACATATCAACTACTTTTGTATCCTCTGACCTGCATCTCTCCATTTTCTACTCACCCCCCACCCTTGGGAAGCACTGTTTTGATCTCTGTCTTCGCATTATTTTTTTTTTATTCCACATATAGGTGAGATCATGAAATGTTTTTATTTCTGTGTCTGGCTTATTTCACTTAGCATAATGTCCTCCAGGCTCATTCATGTCACGGCAAATGGCAAGATCTTGTACTTTTTAAGGGCTAAATAATATTTCATTTTATATATATACCACTTTCCTTAACCATTCATCTGTAGATGGACATTTAGGTTGTTTCCATATCTTGCCTTTTGGGAATAATGCTGCAATGAACATGGGAATGAAGATGTCTTTACAAGGTGGTGATTTCATCTCCTTTGTGTATATGCCCAGAAAAGGGGTTGCTGGGTCACATGATAGAGAGGACCATCTTGATTGAGTCTCAGCACTGCCTGCACTGGGGAAACCAGAATTCGAACATTTATAGGGCTTTGGGGTCTGTGTTCAGGTAGTTTACGGCAGATACTTCTCTGATGAACTTGTTGAGAAGGCAAGTCTAGCACAGAAAACTCTTCATGGAGCTATGAGAGTTGGACTTACCTTATCAGTTCAGAAGGAAACAAGATCTTTCAGAAAAGAATGGTAATAAATGCTGATGCAACTCCAGCTAGGATTTGGAGAATGAATAGGATGTGTTTAGTAGAGAGTGGGGAGTATACCGGCTGGGGTTAATAGCACCAGGAAAAGTATGAAGGTTAAAATAATGTTGACACAACCATGGAATCCTGACGTGAGTTATCTGTATGGAGCAGAGGTCAACTTTGGGGAGCTATGTGAAATGAGGTTGCGTCATTGATAAATCACATAACGGAAGGTCCCACATTCTATTAAATACATAGGCTTGTTTGAATTGGTAAGATTAGCAATGAATAATTGAAATGTTATGTCAATTGAAATTTGTCTCACCTTGGAAGCTCCGAGTCTAGAACAATAATGACGAATGGGAAAGTCAAGTGGAAAACAATCAGTGCCCAGTCTAAGAGAACTGCTGGAACTACTGACAAGTTTGGAGCATGAGAGTAATATGATATGGATAACATTTTGGAATTTGATTAATGTGGTAGCAGGATGGATGAATGAGTCAATACTTATAAGGTATTTAAAAGAGTACCAGGCTCATAGTAATAGTAATAACAATAACAATAATAATGACAGTAATATTAATCATTTTTGAAAAGAGAACAGATGGGAGTCAGGGAGAACAGTGAGTAGGCCATGGCGTTAATGTAGATATAAGGCAATGATGTTTGCCCTGAGGTTATGGGCAACAGGAAAGAGTCAACCAAATGCCAAAACAAGATAAATTAGCAAATCAGAGAAAACACCAGGCAACCTTTTCTTTGTCCACCACATTTATTGCTAGCCTTAGGCCTTGCTATTCAATGTGTGACCAAGCAGCAGCAGTGAACCTGGGAACTTGTTAAACATGCAGAATCTCAGGCCCTGCTCAGACTTACAAAAGAAGAATCTACATTTTAATAATTTCTCTGGGTGATTCTGTGTCTCTGATTAATGACAGACCTATTTTCAAATTCAAATGTAGCACAGAGAGAAATAAATTATCTTCCTTTATAGAAAATTGATTGGCTTCATTTCTTTGAGAAATTAGACGCATAGGGCCCTAAACTTTGGCATATCCCGAGCAATTTCAGAAAAGATAATCTCTTTGTCTTTTTTCCCTTCTATTAATAAGAACACTTAAAAAACTAACTACAAGTCTAATAGTCTTCAAAATCTAAACTTCCCATGTTTATTTACTCATTTATTCAATATGGTTTTAAATTATTCAAAATAATTTTCCTATAGATAATTTGTTCAATATGTTTTTACTCTCAGGACTTTTTGGGAATTTGATAAAAATCTATAAAATTCCTTTACAGAAAAATGCACATAAAGACATGCTAGCAATTTTTTTTTTTTACATAGCTTTCTTTTACCATGGGAATGTATTTCCTTCACATATATTGACCATAAAAATCTTCACAAATATTGTGCTTCTCATTTTTCATGCAAAAATAAATGCCTTCTTCCTCCAAAAGGGTGAATAAACCCAAACTGTACAAAATAAACAGAATATAAACCATTCTGTGGCTCAGAAGTAAATTTCAATGAGATGCCAACTTTGACATCAGCTGATTCTGACTTTTCTGCTTTGATACCAACAAACACCGAAAGCTCTGACTCACAAAGATAAGGATAAGCAGAGTGTCAGAGTTCTCGTGGCTCTCACATTGAAGGAAGGAGGCTCTCTTCGAGGAACAAGAGAATTCTTTAAAACCTTTTAGGTTGAATTCATGTGCCAGTATTTTCTTCCTTTATTCTCAAGTCAATTAGGTTATCTTTGGCAAGATCTGCACCATTGATATTGTTTATATCAGCATGAAAGAGGTTATACATTTATTAACTCTATAAATCTATCTAAATTTTACAATTACTTACAGAGAACTAACCTCTGCAAATTAGTTTTAGATATAGCTGACTTTTGGTGGCTGTGTATTTAAAGAAAAAAAAACCAGAAAAATTCTCCTCTGTTCTAGCTAATGGAAGTGCTTCCTTAAATATTTGAAATTTTATAGAGGCACAATCTTTCCTTCCCGAGTGGAAACTTAACTTGTCTAAGATCATAGTTTTGTTTTATATTTTGCTTCCTGCACTGCTTCACTGCTATAGTTATTACAATGATTTCCAAGGTTGTATATGGAAATCTTTGCTTTATTTATAAGGTTAAATATATGCAAAAGTAAGTCAATGCATGAAGAAAGTCTTCCCAAATTACCTTAAGAGATGGATTTTTTCTCTCTCTCAAAAAAAAAAAAAAAAAAAGAAAAAAAGACAAATGTGCATGAAGTTCTTTCAGGTGTTTTAAGAATTCCTCTAGTAAGTCAAATAATTACTGTTCAGCAATACTATTCACATTAGACTCTAATTTCTTGAAAGTTGTCTTAAATGGTGATTTAAGGCCTGAAGCTGATAGATATAATGGTTTGGAAATAAGGCAAGATTTCTTTAAATCAAACCATGCAGGTCTAGAGAGCAATGAAAAATAATAACTTTTCTTCACCAAAGCACACAAATCATGTATATTTTACACATAAATTACTAAATTTTCTGAAAATGTGTGGCCATCTATAGTATCTTGGCTTTTTAAAAATTTATTTCAGAATATTATGGGGGTACAAATGTTTAGGTTGCATATATTGCCTTTGCACCACCTGAATCAGAGCTGCAGTATGCCCATGCCCCAGATGGTGCACACCACACCCATCAGGTATGAATATACTCCCCCCCCACCTGCCCAACACCCAATGAATGTTACTTCCATATGTGCACATAAGTGTTGATCAATTATTATAGTACCAATTTGATGATAAGCGTATGTGGTGCATGTTTTCCATTCTTGTGATACTTCACTTGGAAGAATGTGCTTTAGCTGCATCCAGGATAATGCAAGAGATGTAAGTTCACCATTGTTTTTTGTGGCTGAGTAGTACTCCATGGTATACATATGCCACATTTTATTAATCCACTCAGGTATTAATGGGCACTTGGGTAGTTTCCACATCTTTGCAATTGTGAATTGTGCTGCTATAAACATTTGCGTGTAGATGTCTTTTTTACAGAATGTCTTTTTTTCTTTTGGGGAGATGCCGCATAGTGAGAATGCAGGATCAAATGGCATTTCTACTTCTACTTTTAGTTCTTTGAGGTATCTCCATATACTTTCATAGAGGTCATACTAGTTTGTAGTCCCACCAGCAATGTGTGAGTTTCCCAATCTTTCCATATCCATGCCAACATTTATTGTATTGGGACTTTTTGATAAAAGCCATTCTCACTGGAGATAGATGATATGTGGTTTTGATTTGCGTTTCCCTGATGATTAGAGATGTTGAGCATTTTTTCATATGTTCGTTCGCCATTAATCTATCTTCTTTTGAAAAGTTTCTGTTTATGTCCTTTGCTCACTTTTTAATGGGGTTATTTGATTTTTTTTTATTGCTGATTTTCCTGAGTTCTATATAGATTCCAGTTATTAGCCCTTTGTTGGATATATAGTATGCAAATATTTTCTCCCATTCTGTAAGCTATTTGCTCTGATGATAGTTTCCTTGGCTGTGCAGAACCTTTTTAATTTGATCGGGTCCCATTTATTTATTTTTGTTGTTGCTGAGATTGCCTTTGGGGTCTTCTTCATAAATTCTTTCCCTAGACTGATGTCTATAAGAGTTTTTCCAACATTTTCTTCTAGGATTCTTATCATTTCATGTCTTAGGTTTAAGTCTGTTATCCATTGTGAGTTGGTTTTTGTGAGAGGAGAGAGGTGCATATCCTGTTTCACTTTTCTACATGTGGCTATCCAATTTTCCCAGAACCATTTATTGAATAAGGATTCTTTTCCCCAGTGTATGTTTTTGTCTGCTTTGCCAAAGATCAGATGGCTATATGAGGATGGTTTTATATTTGGGTTCTCAGTTCCGTTCCATTGGTCTATGTCTCTGTTCTTGTACTGGTACCATGCTGTTTTAGTAATTATAGCCTTATAGTGTAGCTAGAAGTTTGGTAAATTGATATTTTTTAATTTGTTCTTTTTGCTTAAGGTTGCTTTAGCTATATGAAGTTTTCTCAGGTTCCACATGAAGCATAGAATTATTTTTTTAGATCTGTGAAAAATGATGTCTGTATTTTAATACTAATTGTATTGAATATGTAGATCACTTTGGGTAGTATTGATACTTTAACAATGTTGATTCTGTCAACCCACGAACATGGTACAGTTTTCCATCTGTTTACATCCTCTGCTATTTCCTTCCTCAGTGTTTCATAGTTCTCCCTGTAGAAGTGTTTCATCTCCTTAGTTAAATATATTTGTAGGTATTTTATTTTCTTTGTTGTTATTGTGAAAGATATTGAGTATTTGATTTGGTTCTCAGTTTGACCATTGTTGGCATACATGAATGCTACTTATTTCTGTACATTGATTTTGTAACCTGAGACTTTGCTGAATTTATCAATTCTAATAATTTCATGGTAGAATCCTTGGGGTTTTCTAGAAATAAGATCATATCATCAGCAAAGAGTAATAATTTGACTAATCTGCCCCCATTTGAATGCCCTTGATTTCCGTCTCTTGTCTGATTGCTCTGGCTAGGATTTTCAGCATTATGTTGAATAGAAGTGTTGATAGAAGGCAACCTTGTCTGGTTCTAGTACTAAGTGGAAATGCTTTCAAATTTTCCCTGTCAGTATGACGCCGGCTGTGAGTTTACCATATGTGGCTTTTATCATTTTGAGGTAAGTCCCATCTATGCTTATTTTGTTAACCTTAACTCACACTTTAATATTTCAAAATTGGCTTTGAGATTTGAAGAAATAAATTATGTAAAGTTTACATATCGGTGGGCCTGAGTCTTGTTAAGGTAGTGTAAGAGGTATGCAACAGAAAATTAGAAAAACAACAGGAAAAACAAAAAAGGTCATTTGGAACAGTCTGGCCTTTACCACTTTGAAAACTTCGGGGAGAGAGAAAGGGAAAGGTGCATATCAAACAACTCTGCTCTTTTGAGTACTTGGGTATGCTAATAACAATAGCAACTGCTGCAATCTTGTTTCTCCATGGAGTAATAAGACTTTATGTTCAACAAATTTTCCTTGTCAAAGAAACCTTTTACTTGATGCCAGTCACTGTTAATCTCTAAAAGAATTCACAAAATAGAAAGTCATCCGTGATTTATTGAGTCTATTTTATTTTATTTCATTTTATGATTTTTAAATGATTATCCTTTGCCAGAGAGTATGCTAAGCATGGAACACACATTTTCTCATTTAATCATTACAATAATTCATAACATAGATTCTATTATTATTATCTCCATTACATAAAAGAAGAAAATAGAGTTTAGAAAAATTAAGTAATGTACAGGCCAAAGTAGCATTTCGTTATAGATTTATTTTACTTCACAATCATTATTTCTATCTGCTATACTTCACAGCCTCCCATGAACACATTTGTATGTGTATGTCAGGCCAAACCAGCTACCTGTACTAGAAAAACATGTAGTCTCATTCAATATAAAATATTTTTGATCAAAATATCTATGATGACTCTAAAATATCTGGTGTCCCTAGGATTTCTTCAGACTATTTAAGTGTTGTTTAAAATCCAAATAAAGCTGCAGCCCCTCATGCTAGAGTTTCCCACAGGAGAAAGAACTAGATCGCACATAACTGCCCATGATTTAAAATATCTGTGCTTGTGGTTTCCAGTTTAGAGTTCACATGGTTTGTTTTTCCTGTACACAGTATTTCATTATGTATGAGTCCCCCCTCCTGGTTGACAGTCACGGAATCCTCCCATTGGGCCTTACTTTCAGCTGCTCTAGAGATAAATGACATTTTTTAGGTCCTCCAAAGCACTTTCCCCAAAGTGAATATCATGAATGCCACATAGTTTATATTTTAAGCCAGACCACCCCAAGCACATCCTCCAAATGTGGTGCCGATTTATTGAGCTTTTTGGACTAAAACAATATTAGATGAAAAATAACAATTTTGTATACATAGTCCTAAGCACTCTGTAGCTATTTAAAAGCAGCAGTTGTAAAAACCAAAACATCACTCTCCCACACTCTTCACGAAACAGCTCAGGCTCTGCGTTAGCTTCTGCTCTGTGCGAGTGGTTATCTAAATAATGCCCTATTACTCTTCAACAAGGCAGAAATCAGATAGTCTGATAGTAATTTTAGAGAATGATTCTACTTACATGAAGGGAAATTTGTCTCCCTACCTATAGCATAAATATTTCATTAAGGGATCATATCTTCTATAAAATTGATATAATCCAGAAAAAAAAATATGTCTACCAGAAGATCCTTGTGTATTTTGTTACAAACCTACCCAACAAGGAGACTCAGGTAATACAATTTTCCTTTGCTACATATTTGACATGTTTATTTTCTACCCCAAACCACAGAAACTTGCGTTGATGAAGGAAGGTTTGTTTTCTTACTTGTTTCCAAAGGATTTTTCTGTCAAAATTCTTTCCCCACTTTATAATTTTTCACTGCCTCAATAAATCCCTCATGCCCCCTAGGGAAAATCCAGCCAAGCTTGTTAGTTGACGTCAGAGACTTCAATACAAACGCTCCCCCGTGTCCACAGGAGAAATAATGGACCCGGGCGCCAGAGCTGGGTCCAGGCATTAAGTCTGTTTACCAAAGATGGTCATTATTCTGTAATTCTCTCTGCTAATTTTGTGTGGGAACAAAGCTTTTTGGCTCCCCGATGCTAATGAGCTTAGGGCATTTCTCTTGTTTCAGGTCCAAGGCAGGGATTTTTTTCTTATTTTCTTTTCCTGTCACCTTCAGGTGAGCTAATCAGCTCTGAGCAGCCTTTGCTTTTGGAGCCTGTGAGTTTCCAGCTTCCCTCCTTAGTGTTTCCATCTTTAGCCAGATCCCTTTTCTTTCCCAAGTCATTTTTGGCTCGTGTATCCTTTGTATTTGGCCTTCCATGTGGATGCCTGATAGCTTTCCTACTGAAAACCACTCTGCGGGGATTTCTCTTTGTTTTCTGAACATGACTTTTAATTACACTTGAATAATTTGGCCATCAGCTGTGACGTACAGCCTGAGTTAGTGCCATCTATCGGCATTAGAGTAGGGGTGGCTATTGGCCAGAAAGGTAGCCTTGGCTCCTCAATCTAGAAGGGCCTTTTTTTTTTTTTTAAAGTATAGGGGCAATGGAGATGATCACTTCTACCCTTGATCCAGCCTTGCACACAGCGTATGATTCCCACTCACTGGGCTTGGCAAGGACAGACTTTAAAATATTAAACTTATTTTGTTTGCACTCCTCACTATATCACTTCCTTTTTAAAACATTTTTATGGAAAATGTGGACATGTGATCGTGAATGGCAACTTATAGTCAGGATGCATTTTTGGTGAATGGGGAAATTGCTGCGCCTTATTCATTTCCCACCCTTAGTATATGGCGTGGCTGCAAAGCAAATGTTCCAAACTGTCTTTGTGATTTTACTGAATATTTGCACTGGGGGCTTGTGCCGATCATCTTAGAAGATTCTTTGAATTTCTGTGTACTCCTAAGAGTACTAACATCCTAGCATATTAGCTTTCTAACAATAGATATTTAGAAGATATTTGTTAATTGGTCAAAAATAAAGCTTATTGAGAGAGAGCAACACGTGAAAAAGAATGACATGAATAAGAATAAACTTGCCTCTGAAATACAGAGTCACTGTCTTCAGAAGATATTTCTTTTAAAAAAATTAATGTTATAGTCTACCAATATTTTCAATACATTTTTCACTTCATTTTTTATTTGGTAATACTCAAGAGTGGTCTTATTCCTTAGTGGAGAATTACAAAGGAAATTATCAAACTATCAAGACCTGCCATTTCATAATTACATGTAGCCTTCAGAATTATAGTCTAAACATATTTTTATTTGACAAGACTTATTTTGTTTTCTTTTGAAATACCTCCGTGTCACTTAGAACCAGGTCTTAATGCATTACTTACTTGTTTTATAGAAACATTTATTTCTAGTTCCTATTATAATAAATTGTATAAGAAGAGGAAAATTTATGCAAATGTAGCTATATTTTAAAAAGTCCCTTGACATGTATTTTGTAAATGTAACATAGGTTCTTATCCAGTTAATTGTATAAGATGATGATTTATTTCTCTGGTATTTCAAAAGTTGCCTCAGGGCCCCTTAGGAAATCCATAGTCACCAAACAAAAGCAGTACAATGTCACAATCCTGGAAAAGATGGAACATATAGCAAGGAGAAATAAAGGCAAACACTTTTTTTTTTTTAATTTCCCTGTGGACATTTCTGGTCATGGTATTTAAAAGGAACAACCCAGTGGAAAATGTTTTCCTTGCAAAACTCACATATCTAATACTAACATTTACCTGAACCTGAATTCACCTTTGCAAGCTGTAACTGACTGATGTTATAAACTTGAAAGGTACCAAATGAGTATGAGCTGACTTCTGCCTATGTAGCCCTTCCCTCTCTGTGTCTCTAGGTTGTCTGTGTCAAGATCTTTTATTATGTGGAACCTAATGTGCCAGAGAAGCCAAGAGAATTATCCACCTTAGCACCAATATTTTGGCAAAAATAGAAAAGAATTCTTGGATTAAATAAACAAATATGACTTTCATCACTGGCAATATACAGCAAAATCTAGGTTACAATCTTGTCCTAACAACCCTCTTTTGTGTAATGAGCCAGGCTATCTTTTTTAGCTAGTTCATTCCACAAACTGTTATTAAGTACTCGTGACTTATTAGGGGCTGGTGACAAAGAAATGCATGAAATATATTTTTTACTCTCAAAGTTTTCACTGTGGGGGGAAAAACACAAATATTTTTGAAACACTGAGAAAATGAATAAATAATTGTATGTTTAGAGAGTAAAAGAAATGCAGTGAAACCAGCTGTTAATATCAATCAGAACTAATTTATTAGATAATTTCCTAGAAAAAACTGTGCTCATTTTAATTTCAAACGATAAGGAGAAATAAGTCACATGCAGTTTATTATATGCAGTGGGGGAGGGGAATGGCAAATAGGCAGAGAGAAGATCAGGAGCAAAGATATAAAACCTAAAAACCGCATGCTATCTTTAACAACAAATAAGTAGATTGGTGTTGCTGGAGCCTAAACTATAAAACAGCAAGTGCTGGGAAATATTGCTAGACAGATAGAGATTCAGTCATGGAGAG
This sequence comes from Avahi laniger, assembly GCA_963575035.1. NCBI lineage: Eukaryota > Metazoa > Chordata > Mammalia > Primates > Indriidae > Avahi > Avahi laniger. Next base: position 24,143 of record CAUYSK010005563.1, on the reverse strand, counting down.
CTTTGTAAACCACCATAACTTTACCAGGTGATTTAGAGTAAGGGCTGGGAAATATTGCCAGACAGATAGAGACACAGTCATGGAGAGCTTTGTACACCACCATAACTTTACCAGGTGATTTAGAGTAAGTAGAGGCCTTCCATGAGGGAAATAAATAATCAGGTCTGTGTTTTGTGTATTGTTCATTAGTGGTTATGCGGGTCTGGTTAGTGGAACTACATCAGAGTAGGTAAGACCTCTTACAAGGCAGTTGTCAAAATCCAGGCACGATGGAGAGACGAAACGGAGAGCTACGTGGGAAGTAAAACCAACAGAAAGATGCACTTTGATAAGGGCATGAAGAAGATGGAATGAAGTTTTGAACTCCTGCGTCTAGCATGAGGACCAGATAGATTTCAGTGATACAGATAAAACGTGTTTGTTAAAATTAGGTGCTCATTTTTATGTCTCTGCCCAAATCGCTGGCATGTAGTAGTTGAAAAGCTTTATTAAAAGGTGGCACATGGGCTAGCCTTCGAGGATGAATATTGTTTTCATTGATGGAGGCCAGGAAGTATTTGTTAGACCAGGTTAGTTGGAGATCGGAATCTATTAATATGTACAGTCATGGTGAGAGAGTGCAGGAGTGGTTACAGTGAATAAAAACCCATAGAAAGGCAAGTGGTTGTTAGTCCATAGGTAAGAAAGTAATTGTTATTTATGTTTTCATGGTTTTTCGTAATCAGAAGGGGAAAAGAAAACATTGGAATATAAATATGCTAGGGAAACTGATGTTGTGCAATGTCCAGGAGAGACTGGAGAATGAGGAGAATGGGGTCAGGGAGTTCAGGTAGAAGGAAAACATAAGCCAAGGAGATAACGGGACTTACAATGGGGGCCTAAACATAGGGATTATAATAGAAATAGAAATGATGAGCAGGCAGAACTTATGTAACAACTTGTGTTTATTTGTTTAGTGGTTGAAATGAATCAATTTCACTCTGTGTGTGTGTGTGTGTGTGTGTGTGTGTGTGTGTGTGCGCATGTGTGTGAGTGTGTGAGCTCTCCTATAACATTCAGACTGTATTTCGGTGGGGCTGTGGAGAGTGAGCAATTCCATCATAAGGCCCTAGGGTAAACCAAATGTCCTCTACATTCTAACACCAGCAGCACCGATTGCTCCTGGCAGCCATGACTGGCTGCCCAGGTTTGCAAAACATTAGAAAACTCTTAACCTAAACAACTCAGATGTGACCCAAATACCTTTTAATACCAGTTTTACCTTTTTATTTTGTTTGTTTTACTTGTGAAAACAATAGTATATTACCAATAATGGGGCTTTTAAAAAGAAAAGCAGTTCTTCCAAAATCTTACATTATATAAAGTAGTATAGTATTATATTTTGTTTCAGTTTTTTTTCTGTTCATATACATATTTTTACAACGTTCTATATCTATTATTCGTACAAGTTCTTTTTATATTTTCTCATTTATGTATGTATTTTATAGGTTTCATATTGCGGCAGTCATCATAATTATCATTCCCACTGTCTGCATACCATTCAATGGTACATCAATATCATAATGCTCAGAGCCATTCTCTCATTGCTAAATATTTCAGTAGCGTAGTAAAATGCCTGCACCCTACACATGCCTACAACAGTGCACATCCTCACTTTCTTCCTTTTAAAACATCTACTCAATAGAAATGAAATACAAGTAACAAATACAAGCCACATACATAATTAAGTTTCCTTTAATAGTTTAGTCTTGAAACCCACATTAAAAAAGTAGAAAGAGGCAGGTGAAGTTAATTCTAATGATATATTTTATGTGATTCAATATATTTGAAATATTTCATTTCCACATATGATGAAAATAAAAATTATTAAAGGTATATTTTACATTATTTTTATATTATCTTTAAAATTCAGTATGTATTTTAAACTTAAAGTATATATCAAGGCAGACTAGCCAAATTTCAAGTGCTCTATGTACTTATGGCTACTGTGTTGGACAGCAGAGTTTTAGTGTATTTCCTAAAGAGAAATTCATAGTCATGGCATTACTAGTTTAAAAGTTGAACAATTTCAAGACTTTTGCTTCACAGTTATTCGCTTTCCCAGATAAGTCTATTGCCTTAAGCTGCATTTTTCTTTTAGGTAGCTAATTAATTCAGTACTTAGTATATATTGATCCTGAGCCAGATGTTACATAAAAAGTCTTATCAAACAAAATTTTGCCATTCAAATCTAGTATGAAATAACACTGAAGGGAAGGTTGAGATGCAATTACCTTACTTCAGAGTCAAAGACAACCAAGTTTTACATCATAAAAATAGGTAAATAAATTTATTAATTTTAAAAAGTCATACTCATAAACAGCCTTAAGAAATATATCCAATTGTTTAAATTACTTTTATATAAACTCATTTTCTTAATAAAATTGATTTATAGTAATCATTAATACCCCATGAACATAATCGCAAAAAGAAAACTGGGTCTATGCAAATATAATCAGAGAAAAACTTTCAGTAAGGGCAATCTAGGTAATTATACCTCACCCCAAACAAAATACGTGTTTCCTTCCTGCCCCTGCAGATGACTGACATCTCTAATTTCCTCACCAGCAAATATCACTTGGCTCAGGTAGATATATTCCAGTTTCACATATCTGAGTCTGTTCCACTCCACAGGGGTGAATTGCCAATTCTATCATAGCAGCTTCCGCTTGAATTTTCGGCTGTAATTGTTCGCATTCTTGCAGTACTTATGCTGCGAGGGTAACAGCATCAACACACAGAAGCATTTGCAGTTTCTCTCCATCTACTGGGAAGCCGCCTTCCTAATCAATTCTCCTCAGCAAATGCTCCAGGACAGTGGAAAATTCCTTGGGCGAGAGATAATACCACCCAAGGGAAAATGCATTTATAATTGATGTGGTAAAAAGCTGTTAGACAGACATGGGTTTTCTCAACCATTTTTGTAAACACTGTTAGCAGCCCTGCCTACAACAGCAGAAGCCTCCAATCTCTCTACCACCGGGTAAAAAAAATCATATGTGACAAGGAAAAGCCCATGTACCAGATCTTGTGGTTATGTCTATTGGAGTCTCCCAAAACTGAACAATGATTATAGGAACTCTTGGCTTATACCTACCTAACCATAATTTTTAAAAAATGACTTTTAAGAAAGTGCTTGATTGGCTCCTGAGCACATCACCAAGGATGGGGGAAAGAAGGGAAAAAGAATGTGAGAGGAGCTACATCAGAAACTGAGGTTGCCCTTTCTTAAATGGTCTTTGAAGTCATCAGGGAAAAAAATAAACATGATTTCCTCATCTTCTTGGATTATAAAAGATTTCAGAAACCTGTTATTTCATAAAGCCAGGTAAAACCTGCAATTGGCAGAGTTTGGGAGAGCTATCAAGTTTAATTCTTTCAACTATCAGCTGTGAAGATTTCAACTATATACACAGAGGTACGATTTATTCTTACCGCACTTGTGGTTGTTTTCAGGGGACTATAAAAATTACATTTTATTGCATTTGCATAATCTCAGAAGTGAGGCAAAATGATATATGTACTGCAGAACTAGGAAAAGCTGAAGTAGAATTCACAGTGTTTTTCATCTTAGGGTATCAGATTTTGAATGATTTTATAATTCCCCATCTGTGAGTATAATCATAATTAACGCACACACAAACACAATATTCGAGGTCATACCTGAGTTTGAATCCCAGTTCTCCACTCATGTTTTGATTTTGACAGAATAATTTAATCTATTCAATCCTCTACTCTCCACCTGAAAATGGAGTAATTTTAACTATTTTCAAGAGTGTGGAGAAATGTAACAATAACATACAGATAAAGTCCTTCACATAGAGTAGGCATTTAATATGCAGTGGCGTTAAAACAATATTGTCTTCATGGTAAATTGTAAGAACGACTGCAACTTATTTGCAGTGGCTTATTGTGATTTAATTGTAGAATTTGAGTGATTTATTACAGAATTTGAGTGGAGTGTCTCAGCCACCTTTAGTACCTTCATGGGAGTTTTCTTTCCAAAGTTCCCTTCTGGATTAAAATTCAGCCCCGTTATTGGTTTTAGTTTGGACAAAGGACTGACTTGGGCCTTTGAAGTGTGCAGTTGGCCTTTTGACTTTCTACTGTCTACTGTAGTTCTCTGTTACTTGCTTGTCTTTTGTTTATAATCGTGTACTATTTTTTTTCTTAAATTCATTTCTATCCTTACAGTTTATATGCAAAACAGATAGCAGTAGAACCCAGAAGATTATATGAAAACCATGGCCAAACGTGACACTTTCCATTTTCATGGTTAACTCAGCCCACGTCCTTTCTGAAATAGATCTGATGATCTTTCTCTCCTGGCAAAGGAAGAAGCCGTTGCTCTTGACTTCAGCTGGCAAGGAGAAATTGGAGGCCTATATTAAAGTTAAAAGGCAGTTGTTTGGCTAAATTTGGAGACACACAGACCCAGAGACAGCACGGAATATTTGTCAGAGCACAGATTGTGGAGCCACACAGCCAGGGTTTGAACCCAACTTCCCTACTCATTAGTTGTATGATCTTGAGCAAGTAACTTAATAACGTTGTGCCTCAGTTTGCTTACTTGTAATGGTTGGGTTCAGACAGTAAGATACTATACTCAAAGGGGGAAATTTAAGAGAGTTTAGCAAAAATAATATTTATAAATTTGTGATCAGCCTTAAGGCAAACTAATAAGGAGTAGTAAAGTACTCCAACAATAAAAACATTTTACCTCTCCTAGGTCTAAAGGGGTAAGGGGAGAGAGTGGTTAATGGAATCTTAGGAGGGTTGTAGCTATAGGAGTGGGCTAGCTATGGAAGTTGTAGACTTTTGTAGAGAAAAGTATTCATTGTCAAGACACAACCCAGTGGAAAGGAAGCTGATAAAGTAAACTATGACTTTTCTCTCCTCCCGCTGTCCAGTATCTTGCTCGTATCTACTGCTGGCTGGATTCAATGACAAGCTGGCAGGTGAGCAGCGTGGCTGATGAGGTCAGGCCCTTGGGTCCTGAAGCAGGTGAAGAATGGGGAGGACTGGATGTAGGTGGCTAAGGGAGAGCATTGAGCACAGTAATAGTATCTACCTCATCAAGTTCTTAATGCTAATTAAATGAGTTAATATTTTCAAAGCACTAGGAATGAGACCTAGTATATAGGAAGCATTATATAAGCATGTTTTTTAAAAAATTGTTTACTATTATAATGATCATCTCCATAAGTTATCAGACTCAAAGTCAGCTCAAGATTTTATAAGAACATGATTGTCTCATCTTTAGAATGATTTAGAATATCTATAATGAGATTTAGGGACAAGAAGCTAGAGTCTCTGAGATACGAGGATGATGTGTTAATAGACATTAGGGAGGAAGAGGATGCCCATTAGATCAAATGTTTCAGCCGGGACTACATGGGCTATTTTAGCTGAATTCTTCTTTGTTCAATAGCAGGTACTCACCTTAACAGAGTGAACTACAGTTCGGATGGCTGGAAGGTTAGAACAGACATGTGTTAATAGAATTTGCCAGCTTGCCAGCCTTGATACCTCAGGTTAAAAGGAGAGCAGGATCCTAGTGGAGATTGATCAACTTTGATTAACATGATATCAGCGAGTGTATGAGTGCAAGCTTATATCTGGCCTAATGACTCAGTTTTAGTTGACATGTACTTTTATTCAGGTGATATGCTACATGGATGGGACATATGCCAACACCTCAGACGCAGTCCCAGACTTTCAGATGTCATTAATTTGGTGAGTAAAAAAACACAGATAGAAAACTAACCATGTGAGGCAGGCATGAGAAAGGGGACATAACAAGTCTCTAAATTAGTGCTAATGGTAATAAGTGCTTCAGGATTTTGGCAGCTTGAGAGTCTCTTCAGAGCAATGGAGTTAAAGAAAATCTTCATAGGAGACATTTAGGATGGTTTCTTTAGGCAGAAAAGAGATGAGAAGAAAATCTATGATGGTGGTGGAGTAGACAGGTATGGGGGGCTATAATTTTTGGAGTCTTTAAAATATGTGAAAAGGGCCACATATTCCTTTGTACGAGGAATTAGTCTGACAAAAAGACTTGGAGTGAAGACAAAAATGAGACGTGAATTGGTAACATAGACCCAGAAAAGGTAAGATTTTGAGCAAAAGGCCAAGGATCTAAGCATTTCTTATTTTCTATTCAGCTAAGGACATGGTTTGAGGAGTTGATTTCCATTTTGGCTTTCAGATGTGGGTACAAACACATTATTTCTGGACTACCTATATTTGAATCAATGACTAGCACGGAGAAATCCATGCATGCTAACTGGCTCATAGACACTATGTATTTTCTGATTTGTTGTTTGGAATTTATTGATCTCTCTCAACTTTCTATCTACTCTCTGATAGACAGAGAAGTCAATGTTACTATATTAGAATTGATCTTGTATTCAAAAAGCTGACCTCAAGCCAATACTAATGGATTAGGGATATAGAACGAAGGCTGGACAAGAGTGCCTGTCAGTCCTGCATTGGGAATGACATTGTTTGGAGTGATGAAGTGCAAGGTAAGAGAAGGCTGCAATCTTATAGTCAATCAGCTCAGTTAATACACATGGCACTTAGAGCCCATGAAGTCAATAAGCCTGAGTGAGTGAGTGCTCATGCCTTGCTTCTCTCTTCCTGGGAGTTGAAGCTCCCAATTAATAACATAAATCAGTAAAGCAAAACCTTGCAGTGCCATTCTTTCTGTGGAGGACTATATCAGACTTGCTCCCTCACTGTGCTTAGAAGTTGTAGGAGATAGAATAGTTCATAATGAGATTAGATACTGGCATTAAAAAAATTCTCACAAGACAAAGAGCCTAAGAGAAAAATGGGGGGTGGGGAAAGCCAGCATCATAAAATAGAAAACCTGAATGCATGTAAAAATATGAAAAGATGCTCAATATCATTAATAGCCAGAGAAATGCAAATTACCTTATACTCTGTTACCTTTTCACACCCACAAACTAAATAAAATTTAAGTCTGAAAGTACCAAGTGCTGGCAAGATTTTGGAGTGTTAAGAACCATCATATAATGCCAGAGCGATGTAAATTAGTGTAGTGGCCTTGAAAAGCAGTGTGCCATTATCAAACACAGTTGAAAATGAGTGAATTATATGATTTATAAATTTGATTTTTAGGTATTTACCCAAGAGAAAGTAAAACATGTGTATCAGATGCTATGTACAAAAAAAAAATCTATTGCAGCATTATTTTGCAAAGTAAAGCACTAAAAGTGACTAAAAATTGTCCATCAGTAATAAAATGGATAAATAAATACCAGCATATTTATATACCGCAATGAATACCATATAACAGTGAAGCTTAATGGGCCATAGCTACATGAATTAAAATAGATGAATCTCAAAAATACCAGGTCCATTGAAAAAGTAAGTTATAAAGCAACTTATACATTTGCATTTAAATAAAAATTATAGTTAACCAAACTAAACAATAACATTGTTTTTGGATATATTAGTCATATGTGATAAAACTGTTTTTTAAAAGCAATGAAATTATTAATAAAAAATTCAGAGTTATAGAAGAAAATAGCAAGGATACATTCAGAAATGAGCACACTTGGAGTATCTTAGATACTGTTAAGGTTGTATTTCTAAAAATTAGGCATAGGTACATGGTGTTCCTTTTAATATTAAAATGTCAATGCATTCTCTCTCTCTTTATGCATATACACACACACACAAACATATACACAGCTATAGATATATGCATATGCAAATATATGTATATATAATACATATATAAATGTACATATATTCACTTTGTATGATATATTTAATAATAAAATAAATTTAAAAGAAGGCCTCTGGCATTCATTACTATAATCTGGACAATAGCCAATTTGGGCTTGATTTTTACCCAATTGAGGAAATGTACTTATTCCATTGATGTAAGTTGTCCAGTTTCCACACAGAACAAATAAGAAAACAAGTTTTGCCTCCAGTTTTCTTCCCATTTCTCTTCTTCCCATCACATAAAATATTCTTGAACTTTCCATTCTCACAGTCTCTTGAGCCCACTGCATTCATACTTTTGTACCTATTTTTTTCACTGACACTTTTTTCCCCTAATACAAATGAGTTCCATTTAAAAACTGGGTCATTATTTCTCCGTCTTCCTCTTGTTTGACATATCAGTTGTAGCTGGTGCAATTTATCACATTATCTTTCTTGAAGCATTTCACCTGGCTTCTGGCACATCTCTTGGCAATCCTTCTAATCTGGTCTATAATTGCAGTCTCTTTGGCCGATTTCTCCTCGATTTTGCAGCCTGTTAATTTTGGAATGCCCAGATTCGGTCATATAATCTTCTCTATCTACACTTACTTCAGATATGTTCTCAACCGGTCTCATTGTTTTAAATAAGCATCTTCGTGCTGAAGGCTCTTAAATTTTTCTCTCCAGTCAAGACCTTTCAGGAACTGCGGATTTATAATCAAGTGCCTACTCAGTGTGTCTACTTAGGTGTCCTACAGGCAGCTCAAGCATAACATTTCCATAACAAACATTCAATTCCATCCACACCCCCTTGGAGCTCCCCCTTCAGGGTCCCCGATAGGATATGGTGCTCAATCGTTCAAGTCGAAAACTTTAGATATTAGTTTCCATGCCTCTTTCGCACTCCCTCAGCATTCAACCCATCTTGTTGGTCTTAACTTCAAAATCTGTCTCCAAAGGTAGCGCTTTTCACCATATCCTCAGCTATCACCATAGTTCTAGTTTCTGCAACTTCTTACCTAAACTTTGGCAATAGTCTCTTAACTCGTTTCCCTGCTTCTATATTTGCCTTCCTAAGTTTATTTTTCATAGGGCAGCTAGAATGAACTCTCTGAAAAATAAATCAAATGATATGTCTTCTACATACAATTTTTCTAAGACTTCCCACCATATTTTCATTCAAATTCTAGGACAAAGAAAGAGAAGTACTACATGATTTCACTTATATGTAGAACCTAAAATAAAACTTAATGGAAATAGAGACTACAGTGGTGGTTACCAGAGGCTGGGAGGTAGGAGGTGGGGCAGGGTGAACAGGAAAAGGAGAGATGTTGGTCAAAGACTATTATCTTATTGTGCAGCATGATGACTTTAGTCATCCATATCCAACGTTAACAAGTGTGAAGAAAAATGGCCCCATACTGGGTCCTCTGGCTAACTGGCCAGTCTCATCCACTCTCCACCTCTACAGTCTGCTCGGTTCCATTGGATTGTTTCTCTCCTTCCATTGCAGCAAACAAGAGCCTATTAAGACATTTGCACTTGCTAACCCTTCTGCCAATGACAAACTTCCCCCAGATATTTTCAGGGCCATCTTCCTTTCTTCGGTCTGGTTTCTTCATAAACGTTTTACAGGCTTTTCTTGATCAACTTACTTAACAAAATGCTTCTATATCTCTCGATCCTCCCACTCTGCTTAATTTTTCTTCAAGGAACTTACCATTCCTTTATATAACACTAAATGCCTTTTTTGTTTATTTCTGTGTCTCCTAGGATATAAACTCCATGAAAAGATTATTTTTGTTCATTGCTGTATGTTCAACACCTATAATAGTAATTGTTATATGGCAGGCACTTAATAAATATTTATTGAATGAATAAATCTATGCATCAAGTGGGTATATAGTTCAAAATTTGGCTCCTGACATTTATATCATTTTTCCCCTCAGCTTTTTTCATAGGAGACTCATCATTTGCTCATAATTTCTAGCTAAATTTATGCATATTCTTGATAAATATTATTGGACAACTCTCTGGATAAACAAGTCTAATAAATTAACATTTAAGTGCTATTTTCCATTGTTGAAATTAAATTTGTTTTGTTTTATTCTTTAAATGTCTTGTATTCTTAAATGTGAAATAAAGTAATGATTGGGATTTGACCAGTTCATATTGAATAGTTTCTGATTCATCACTTGCCCCTTAATTAACTATACAGCCTTATCTCATGGCCACTATAAAATTGTGATATGCACGGTGAGCTTGGGTTCCACAATGACCCATATATAGCTCCCTAGATTATATATCATGCCAACCTTTTTAACTCCAATTATTTTGATGGCTAATGATTTGATAGAGAGTAGATGTATACTATTTTTCCAATTAGTTTTTTGATAGTTTCATTCTAAATGAATTAAAATCTTGTTGACGTTATGGCAAGTCATACCCATTGCTGACTCTTCTGGAGTCTTTATTCTCTAATAGAGATGCAATAAATAAAATGGTTCAACAAAGTTAAATTGTCACAAGATAAAGCAGGTTTTCAACAAGCTTATTTGATAAGAACAATGGAAACACTGAGTACTATAATGAATCACAAAACAGTTAAACGCACACTTGATTGGCAGCTGCTGGATCAAGCAATATGTCCTAAGACTAATCTTCCTTTCAGTCAGTTGCTGCTGCCAACGTTGGAGCAGCTTGATGCTGAGGATGATGACTAAATCTCTCCTCCTTAATTCTTTCTGTCCTTCCTTCTATTCTGGTGATGAAAAACCTCCACAATCTCACTACATGACTCTTTATGATTTCTCTCTTCTCCCCTCCACAAATCTTCTGCTCCCACTTAAGTGATTCCAGTCTTCATTATAAGGATTGCTCAGACTCACTGTGAAGCCTTTGCAAATGATAATATCTCTAACTGATCTATGTCTTCCTTTTCTTTTTCATATATATACATACATCATATATATATACATGCCTGTATTTCAAGGTCCACCTAATTGAGACCTTCTCCATAGGGCCTGGCCTGTTCACCAACAGGAAGAAATTTCTTCATTCTATAAAATCTCAGAGCTTTTTTTTTTTTTATGTGAGCATCATGTGTTTGACAGCTGATCAAATGCATTATTGCTTTGTAATGTTAATTTTCTTTACACACACAAATGCGTATGTGTCCTTGTGTATATATATTCCAGTAAGACATTTGAGGTTCCTTGTTAGCAGAGGCTACCTTTTAATTCCATAAAGGATTCATGTAGCTCGTCTTCATAGGTTTTTAATATTTTTCAGTTTTGCACCATTGTTTTGCAACTTAAGTGGCTGCCATTTACATTTAACTTCTAAGGTGCGATATCCTGAATTTATTGTTCCCCTTTACTTTTGTAGTCTTTGGGGAGCTGAGAAAGATGACCCATTCCTTGCTTCATGTGGTTCCTTCGGACTTTGATCCATCCGGGGTGGGACTCCATTAATTCGGGAAGCTCCCAGTTGCCTCGGTGGCAACAAAAGATGGCTGACACCAGTCTCATCATTCTTTGCATGTCTGCCAGAATATTCAAAGGGATGAAAGCAGGAAGCCTAGGTTTGATCAGCTATTTAGAGATTTTAAAAGGAAAAAAAAAAAAAAGATAAGAGGAAGCCATCCTGCAAAGAATTGCTACAGGAAGAATGGAATCGATGGATTATCCAATGAGATGGAGAATCTGCTAACCTTCCAGCCCTGACAAATGACACAGCCCCAACCTATGTCTGCCTCCCTCACATCTCCACACTCTGGATTTACAAAGCATTTTTCCATGATCTCAAATTCCCTCATAGGAGCCCTATGAGTAAGAAAAAGCAGAAATTGTCCCAATTTTTATATTATCTCTATCAAACAATATTTTATGTTTCAAAAATTTCTTTTCTCATCATAAATGGGGCTTTTCTTTTTCCCTTTGAAACCGTTCCTTGTGAAGTCCTGCAAGCCGGGGCTGTGTCCATTGTGGCTCCTGAAAGCCGCCCACAGATCAGCCCGCTCTCGCCCCTCTCCTGCTGCGTGCTTCTTTTCAGCACCAAATAAGTGTCAGCCAATTAGAGATGGAACTGGAGATGTGTAAATTGTACTGTCGCCTCAACAAATTAGTAATTTTGTGATAATACACTGTCCTTGTAATGTGGTTAGAGTAACGGCAGTTCCCTGCCTCTATTTGTGCTGAAAGGCCACGGGTAAGATTGATGAAGATCCCGCGTGGTGATTCATTCTCCTACTTGACACTCTCACCGCACCCCTCCTCCTCCAAGAAATGAGACATTAGCCAGGCCCTGGAGTTGCACAAAGCCTCCGTCTGTGCCCCCAGCGTACACTGATGCCTTCCTCATTGTGACAGCCTGTTGCACTGCCTGGGTTGAAGAGCTGCAGGAAAGAAAAGATACGATGCAGGGAAGGGAATAACCTTCCCACACCTCTCAATCCAACCTTCTATTATTCAATGACCAGGCTTCTACCAGGAATTAATCATGGGTTCAAAAATCTCAGAACTGCTGCTTTAACTTGAAAGCTTATAAATATTAACTGAACGTCCTGGTGTTTCTCCTTCCTTAATGACTAGCTATGGCCATGATTCCTCCACGCAGTTGCTGTTTCCAGGCCTTGGCACTTCCAGGCCCTGACCTTTCCATAGGAAGAATTTGTGCATTTCCAAAAGGTCCTCCCATCGATGGGTAGGCTGCCTGCTTCTTGCTTCAGTACCATTACGGCTGTGACTCTAGGGAGTAAGAGAACGGAAGTGGAACCATTTGCTCTAGAAAGTCCCAGTTAAACCACACACAGCTGTCTGTTGTTATAATTTAGTCATGAGCAGTCTCATGGGTAGGAACAGTCATAGCGCCACTGACACCTATTTGTTACCTGGGTAGGGTTTCCGATACCTTCGTGGGAATGGTTTGTCCCATCATCATGGTGAATCTCCCACAGAACCGATCTAACACAATTCCCACAGAAAAGTAAAGGTTCAAGGATTTCCAAAGAATTTTAAACAGGGAATATCAATCTTTCTCTTTTAAATATTGAGATATTACATAATTGTGGTAACAAAAGGGGTGTAGTAATGGGTGTAGGGGTAACCAACACATGAGCAGAAAAGAAAAGAGAGTAAAGAAACTGACTCAGGGATATACAGGAAAATGGAATATGACCAGTGTGGGGAGGGGGGAACTTCTGGTGAAGAACCAACTAAGAACCCACTAAGTCTGTGGTCCTGGACTGGGAAGTGGTATGGATCTGTGGCCTGTTAGGAACCAAGCCACTCAGCAGGAGGTGAGCAGCGGGTGAGCAAGTGAAGCTTCATCTGTATTTACAGCCGCTCCCCATCACTGACATCACCGCACAAGCGCCACTTCCTGTCAGATCAGCGGCAGCATTAGATTCTTATAGGAGCGTGGACCTTACTGTAAACCACACATGTGAAGGATCTAGGTTGTGTATGTTCCTTATGAGAAGCTAATGCCTGATGATCTGAGGTGGAGCTGAGGTGGTGATGCTAGTGCTGGGGAGCAGCTACAAATAGATTACCATTAGCAGAGAGGTTTTCACAATAAATATTAACATTCATTTTTGTGCTTGAATCATCCCAGAAACATCCCCCCCTTCCCCTGAGTCCATGAAAAAATTGTCTTCCATGAAACTGGTCCCTGGTGCCAAAAAGATTGGGAACTGCTGGACTAAGTAGACCTGGGAAGGAAGCCCCAGTCCCACATGCCCAATTTTAAACTTATAAAAGTTAATAAAGAAAGATTTCTTGGTGCCAGAAATGAAGAAGGAACTCAAATCCATAAAGATTAAACATTGGTACCAAGAGGCCAGTGGGTTCATGCCTAAGGTGGTGTGCCTATCCTGGGCAGAAGCAGAGGCTACAGGTTCCGTATGAGGGAGGAACTTGGAACGAGGCTCAATGTATGCCCTTTTGAGATTATGGGATAAATAAGCATTGTCCATTAGCCTTTTAGCACAGCATAAAAGCAGGTCACATGCCCTGGCCCAAGAGTAGAAATTGAATTGATTATGTTAAAACAAATGCAATTTTCCTCCAGGATTCAAAACTTTAAACTAATCCATAGTAATGAATCTATAAACCAGGACAAGTTTAGTATTCTCAAGCAAGGTATCTTCCACCAAAAGAAACTCACAAGCAAAAATTATAAACACATGAGAAATCTCGCTGTCGTGAGTAAAAATAATAGGTTCAATAAATGAGAGATTTCATTAATACAAGCAAATATTAGAGATGAAAGAACAACATTAAAGGGAAAATAAAAAGCACGCTTCTAATTTTTAATAAGGTAAAGAAAAGGATAGGATCCATTAACAAAAGAAGAGAATATTATGAGAAAGAAAAGGCATATTTGAAAAAAATTCAAGTGATAAGAAACATGGCCACTGAAATAGAAATAAATAACAATGCAACATGGGTTAAATGGACAAAGGTCATAGTTAAAAAGAAAGTTAGTAAATAAGACTATAGATCTGGAAAATGTGTAAGAATGTAGCACAGATTATAAAGAGATGAAAAAAGAAGTTAGGATATAGGGAGGATGATCTAGGAAGCTCCCAAATACTCCCGATTGCTTTAAAAGGTAGAGTGAGTGAGAATCAGGAAGAAGAAATATTTGAATAGATAATGGCAAAAAAACTTTCCTTCTTTATAAAAAGTCAAATCAATGAGGTGAGGATAAACTGTATAATAAATGGTGTAAGAAAAATGGTCATATCATATGCAGTATAGAAACATTGTATGCAATCGTGAAAATAACCGGGAACTAACCTAATGGTAAATCATTACAGTAACAATTTTTAATTAATGAAATGTGACATTCTCACAATGAAATATTTTACAGCATTTGAAAGGAATGAATTCCTTCCCTCTTTCCCTCCCTTCCTCCCTCTTTTTCTTCCTCCTTCCTTCCTTTCTCTCTCTCTCTCTCTCTCTGAAGAAATTTAAAACGTGTGTTAAGAAAAGAAAGCAAGTTATAAAACAATACATAAAATATGATACTAAGTATGCATTTTTAGATCACATTCCAAAAGCCCTTGATATGCAATTAGTGGTGTGTGTGTGTGCTGTGTGTGTGAGTGCATGAGTGTGTGTGCCTGTCTGTGCTAGGATGTGTGTGGAGGTGGGAGTGCTGATCGTGGTGGATTGATGAGTAATAGTGCTTAGGAAACATAGGTGAAAAGATTTGGTGGAAAAGCAGCAAGCTCCAGTGGATTTTTCCTTCAGCTTCTTCTGTTTGAGTCATGAATGCTTTCCTAGTTTTAAACAAAGCTTTGAACCATTAGCCCAATGACCCTCAATTGCTCACTGACATTTACTTTGTTCATGGAAGGGATGCAGCAGGTGGAAATTTGATGAAAGACTAGTTGCCAGAATTCTTGGTAAACAGAGGCCAACAAAGCAGGGAAAAAAATCCTGGTTCCTGAGGTGGCTGGGAAAGAGGGAGAAGAGAAGGAGGCCAATGTGTCCTTCTGGGTATATAGGAGGCAAAATGCCCAGTGTTCTAGAGACCAATTTCACTGACTTTCCCATCTTCAGCAAAACCATTCATTTTCCTCTTACATAGGGACCATTGTCATTTCCTGCATTGCAGAATAATTAACTAACAGGGATAAAGAGCTGTTGAAATGTTGAGTGTCATTACCCAGGTGACTCATTTTTTAGATTAGCTTTGGAAAATGATTGGCAAAGTTGTGAGTCATGGTGGGAAAAGTTTCTAGAATTTGAAACCCTAGACTTCTAACCAAGCTGAACTCAAGGTGTAGAGAGCACATTAAAAATTGAGGATGATAAATCTGAAGCTCAGTTTTTCAGACGACATTAAGCTACCTGTGGGCTAGCTGTTACCAAAACTAATGAAGCAGCTTCAGATCTAACCATTCACTAAATAGTTTTCTGTTCTTTAGGCTGTTTTTCAATAGGCATGGTGTGAATTGTTCAGCCATAAAAAAGGAAATTTAGCACTTATTTATTTCATGTTATTTAGTGTTAATGATGGAAGATGAAAATCAGTAGTCTTTACCTTTAAGAAATCAATTTTACTTATACAGAAGAAACTATTTCACCTAAAACAGAAAAGGACAATATAGGCATTGTTTAATCAAGTGTTGACCTTTGAGATATGAACAAAACAAAACAAAACAAAATGATGCCCTAGTTTTGATATATACTAAAGACAAGGGAAGCTTGATAGAGATGGAAAATGCCTAAGATGTGGCTAGGCAGATTAAAAGGGACAGTACATTTCAAAAGGAGAAGGATAAGGCCATGTTAGAGCATCGTAAAAAGTAAAATTGTCCTTTCTCTTTATTTTCTCCATCATGTTATTTTAGATCCTGCAGAGAATGTGTAGTTGGACCACAAATGCTGTTCAAAGATCATATGGTTAATGTCGCAATTTTTTAAATGTAGAAATGGCTTCAGGCTGGATCTAATTGAGCAATCTTTGTAAAACATATTAAACCACAGAGAACTTATGTAGACAAGGATTTTTAAAATTTGTTTATATGATCTCTTTGGAGTGGAGGCATTAACAACTTAGAATGACATTATTTTTTTTTGAAAATCAACATAAATACAGGCAGTTAGATTAGAGGATTAATGGTGCCCTCATTGCATAATCTGTTATTTTTTTAATACTCTTTTCAGACAGCATATTGTCCATAAGGATTTCTGATTATCTTCCCCGTTATGCTTAGCAAGAACTTTGAAGAACTATGAAATTGAACTCAGTAGGTGTTAAAAAAGTTTATTAAATGCTGATGGGAATCTGTCTAATTCTGGAGATTTTCCAGTTCTAAGGAAATTGCCTTATTTACAGTATTTTCATTCCATTGTTAACTGATTGTGTTTGTATATTTTAAGCATGTGTCACTTGATAGAAAAAAAATATCAGAAAGACAAGTTATGACAAAGAATTGTTACTGCCTTTCTCTGCTGCTTATTCCTTTGTTTGCCTGTGTGCTATTTGCCAGAGGACTGGACTCCTTTATAGGTCTTTGGATTAGTCATTAACACCTTCATGTGGGGGTGAGATACATGGGCATCCTGTAGGGAGGATAACGAGTTTGGGATTTTATTGCAGGGATTGCATTCCAGCTTCCAATTTTTTCTATAGGTCACTCATATGCAAGTAATTCTTGAGTAAACTATTCCCCATCTGTTCAGATCTTGTTATAACAAAATCAGCCATGACAGATTATGGTACATAAAACAGAATAAACTTTGCCCAGCTGGATGTACAAAGGAAGGAAAGAAAGGATGCACAGGGCCCTCTGGCTACAGAAAGCTGCAATCAAGGGAGGGACTTTCTCCATCAGGAGGTGTGAAAGGTGTGAAAAGGTTATGGGGGAGAGAAAAGTAGGGCTATCTATTTGGAAACCCACTTTTACTAGCTGCTGAGTAATGGAAACGGCAAATTAGAGCTGTGCCCTGAGATGCATGTCCTGGGGTACAGTCTCCTTCTGTTTCACCTTATAAACGTCCACACAGAACCCAAGTTCCTCACGAGGGAAAGCCCATTCTAGGGAACACAGACTAGGCAATGTGGCTGCCATTAGTTGAAGTGGTGTAAAGAAAAATCCCATCATTGTGAGTTGAATGATCTCTCTGGCATATTCCAACAAGAAGGCCATTTTGTTCATGACAGTTCTAAGAATCCCAGAGACTGCCTCTTTAAAAAGCTGTTTTCAATTTTAAGACAACCAAGAATTCACTTTTGTAGGATTATTCCGGAGAACAGGACTGGTTTATAATACTTTACTCTGAATTTTTGCTTTTTGTAGTGAAAGGAGCAGCATGCATTATGTAAGTAAAACCAGAGTTGGCATTCTTAATGCCCACGCTATGGAAGAAATTGGTGAGTAGGTCCCCCTTGTCCAGGGATAAGCTGTGGTATCTGGCTCACACCGGGAGGTGTGACCTGACGTTGCCCCTTTCCTGTCCTGACATCCTGGGCTGTTGGCCTCCTTTGCATTGCTTAGGCAAAAAATGCTATGGTTCCATTTTTCTTCTTTTCCTGATTTAGGCAGGCTATTGTTGGTGACTAGATCTTCTTTGGGAAAATCCACTAAACAACCCTCTGCCTCCACCCCCAAACATTCTCACATCTGTTACCAGGTTTACTGTTTAGTGTTTTACAGAACCAGACAGATCAGCAATTAGTCAATTCAGGAAACAGAAGAGTAAATAAAGCCAACTCCAACAGTCAGTGGAATGCTGTGACCTCCCTTCTGCCGCTTAGCTCTCTCCAACCCATGGTCACCTTCGAAGAGCGGAATAGGCCCATCACTTGTGTTTTTTCACAGCTATTTGGGTGCCAGCTATGTGGTCATCATGTGATTCATTAAAACAATCCAGAATAGTTCTTTTGAGAAGAGCATTATGCCCGGATAATAAGAATGAATTTCAGGATTTCAGCTTAAAGTGCGCAGTCCAGCATAGGTCTAAGCAGAGTTCCAGAGGCAGTGATGGGGAAGACGTACTATCTGAATGATAACAGTTGAGAAAAATTCCAGAAATATTTAAAGATACCTAAGAAGCCCAACAAACCCTAAGAAGATTAGTATGTTTAACACACGCAGTCGAAAATCCTTGTCAGCTGAAGCCACTATTGAGATTATCTGTCAGTCTGGTTCCATTTTCTGTCTTTTCTCTTGATTTTTACACTCATTGTCCTGCCTCTTCAAGTATCTCAAGAATCATGGAGACTGTGAAAAATGCTAATTTCCCCCCAGAGAATATTCACCTTGTCCTCTGTTAGGCAGAGAATGTGAGCAACTAATCACTACAACCAGAAATTACAGTGTTCTGTTTTGACCTTCAGTCTTAGTAAGGCTGTGTCCACCTAGGATTCATCTCTGTTTCTAGAGTGAGGCATTCTTGGGGTTTTTATCTAGCTCTGGAAGACTGAAAGATTCACTTCTGCCCTTTAGAGTTTTAATTTTAGTTCTTTGGTTTCCTACCCAGAGTCTTCAGAAGAGAATAGTCATAGATTGAATTCTTCTGGTTGGACTTTATTTTCAAAACACTATGAGACCATATGAGATTTCTTACTGCCTTTCAGAAGTTTTTGTTCTAACTCCTCAAGCTCCCATGACACCCACAACTTAGCAAATGCCCTGTGGGGAAACCAGCTGTGTGTTTGAGAGCTCTACTACATTCCAATCTATTTCATCACTCTATGCAATTGTAAACAAACAACAACAACAAAGAAAACTATTTTCTCTTTCCTTCGGCACAGACCCTCAGCATAGGCCAACACTCATTATTGGCCCACACCCAGAATGGACAGATACCTGCAAGGGAGAAAATTGCTGGTAAATGTCTACTCCCTAAAATTCCCAGCTCTTTAATTCATCTAGTCCTCATTACTTTTGACAACTCTCTCATGTCTTTTAAAATAGGACATTTATAAGTTATCTTAGGTGTTTATGTTTCTTAGGTCTTACAATTGAACTTTTTTGAACAGATATGATCTACTGCATTCTACCTAAAAGGAATAATTGCAAAGTGCCCACACTTGGACATGCAATGTTACAAAGCAGCAGACCCAGAATGCTAAGGCAGAATAGAGATGGAAAAAGGTCTTGGGCCCTATTGGCTTTCACTGCAACCCAGGTGGGGCACATCCAGATGAGAAATGGAGGGGCAGCCAATAAAAAGTCAACTAGCATAATGTTAAAAAAGGAAAAAAGAAAAGCTAGACATAGGAATAGGAATTTTGGAAAATAATATACCTAAAGATTTAGGCGAGAAAACATTAGGAAAAATTCTCAACAAATATGAGGCCTCAAAAACTTGGCTGAGTTTCAGACATCTTTGTGTATGGGAGAACCTGGAATAAGAAAGGCACAACCTTGGGTCTAGGGGAGCTGAATTATTGGCAAGTGATTGAAGCAGGGTGTGGGTATTGGAACTAATGTTAAAGGCACAGTCGTATGTCTGGTACTATTGTACAGATCAGAGTGGAATCAGAACATAATCTGACTTAATCTTGAATTTTCTGAGCTCCTTAGCAGAAAGTGTGCAAAGCCAAATGCTCTTGTCCAAGGGTACGATTATTCTTAGAGCCTGAGACAGAGAGGAAAGGCTGGGGCCTTCATATCAGGTTTTCCTGTTCCCCCAAACACTGCTTTGATGTACTTTCCTACAATTTACCCTTGATCAGTCCTCTTTTGACCCTTACCTGTCACTTGTTTTATTACTTACTAGTGTTTTTTTCGGTAAAGTGCTACAACTTAGAAAGAAGTCAACCCTGAATAGCCTTTCCCTTGGTCAAAAACTTTCTCTGGCAAAGAGAAAAGACTGTAAAGATCAAAATAAATGGAAATCAATACAAAGAAGACATTGAAATTCTGGCCCATTTGCCAGTGTCACCTGCATAGGGCAGACAGCCTGGTAGCAAAGAGGAAGTAAGATTTGTTGATAAAAGGTGCAATAAAATTTATCAAGTCGGGGGTGCTCGTTGACGTTCAGTGGGTCCCTGCCGAGGCGGTTCGGTCGTTCTCAATGCTGCCCTCTGCGGGGCGTGATGTGACGTGCCGGACGTCTTCCCAGAACTTGGGTTTATTTAGACGTCCCCTTGCCCTTCTGCGCCCTGCAGAGTGGGGAGTGAAGAGGACAACTCAGAGCTCTGAGAGCCAGTGTGTGTGTGGGGGGAGGGGGGAGGAGGCAGAGCCCTAACAAAATAACACAGCAGTTTTGCTAAAAAAATGTGGATAGGACTAAGTGACTGAAAAGCAAGAGTAACTGAATGTACTTCCAGAGCTAAATAAGGGAGAGGGTGGAACTGCCAAGAAGCGCTAGCACCTTAGGGGAAGGCAGGGACTCGTTGTTGTAAGACAGGGATCTCTGGGGACCAGGATGCCCAGATGTTTCTCTGTTTAAAGCTGGGCAAGGCTTATGACACTGAATCTTTACAGACACAACTTAGTAGCCAGAGATGCTAAGTTTTCACCATTTCCAGTGTCAGGAAGATTCCCAAAGGGTGGGTATTTTTCCTGAGTAAAAAGTCTGGACGGAATGACTCAGGTCCTCCAGGTAAACTGTCCCTGTGAAACCAGCAGTCCTGTCCTGAATTTAGAAGGATACTGAAGGACTTCAGCAGCCTAATCATCCACAGGCCAACCTGTCAGACCCACCATCACCAAAGGTGTTGACTTGAGATCACAAACTGGGTGTCCACCAGCCAAAATGCTAGCAGCAGTGTTTTGTTTGTGACACACCTTATGTTTTACTCAGCTCATACAAAATACCATAGACTGGTGGCTCATACAACAAATGTTTATTTTTCTCCGTTCTGGAGGCTGGAGTGTCCGGGATCAGGGCGTTGGCGTGGGGGAGTTCCAATGAGGACCTCTGGTTTGCAGAGGCTGCTTTCTTGCTACAGCCTCACATGATGGAGAGAAGCAGCTCTGGTGTCTCTTCCTCTTTTTATAAGGACACTAATCCCATGTTGGGGGCTCAACCTTCATGACCTCATGTAAATCTAATTATTGTCCAAAGGCCCCACCTCCTCATACCATCAACTGGGAGTGAGGGCTTCAGTGTATGAATTTTGGGGGAACACACACATTCAGTCCATGACACCTGGCTTTTACTTTGCTATAAATCTGTTGTAAATATTTAAATACAGTTGACCTTTGAACAACATGGGAATCAGGGATACTAACCCACCATGAAGTTGAAAAATCCATGTATAACATTTAACTCTCCTAAAACTTAACTCCTGATAGCCTACTGTTGATTAGATGTCTTGCCAGTAACATAGTCGATTTACACATACTTTGTATGTTATATGTAGTATACATTGTATTCTTACAATAAAATAAGCTAGAGTAAAGATGATATTAATAAAATCATCAGGAAAAGAAAATATATTTACTATTCATTAAGTCAATGTGCATCATGATAAAGGTCTTTACCCTCATTATCTTCATACTGAGTAGGCTGAGGAAGAAAAGGAAGAGGAGAGACTGGCCTTGCTGTGTCAGGGGTGGCAGAGGTGAAGGAAAATCCACATCTGAGTGGACTCACACAGGTCAAACTCATGTTGCTCAGGGTCAAATGTAGTAGAATATTTTGCATTAAACCCAGAATTTCTGCTTTTTTTAAAAACTTAGAAGTTGAGGAAATATTTGGCCCACATTTTGCATGACAACAATTAGATGTAGGTTGTCCAGTTTGAGTGGAATGTGTCATACATTGTTTTCTTCTTGTATCCAACATACTTCTCTTCCATTCATTTATAGTCCTGCCTGGACCTAGTCAGAAATTAGGCTTTCAAACCAGGCACACGAGGATTTTTAAAGCTGATGCCTATCAGAAAGGTTATCTAGACAGTTTACTCAAATCTCTGGAGGTAAATAGAATTTCAGTGGGATTAAGCATCGTCAGCTCTAATCGGGGAATTATTCTCTTTTCAGTCTTTGTTTTGTTTTTCTTGTTCTACTTTCTCAGTAGCTTATTTTATTCAATAGTCAAAAAGAATGGCTATGAATCGGTTTTCTCAATGGCTACAAATCAGTTTTTTATCCATCAAATGAGGTAAATCATAACTCATAAGGTTTTACAAATAATCTAATGAGATGACACACTTAAAAGCTTCGAAATAGTCACTGTAATTCCTTCAGTATTTAATAATGCTATTTGTTGTATCAAGCTTTATTGTGTTAAAAAAAACTGTTCTAAAACTTGATGGATTAAAACAACCATTTATTTAACTTACAATTATTTGGGCTGATTGGACAGGTTTTCTGGTCTGGAATAGCTCTCCGGGGCTCTCTCATACTTCTGCAGTCAGTTCTCAGGTCACATCGTGAATTGGCTGGTGGGTGGCTGGATGATCTCTGATGGCCTCATTCACTTGTCTGCTATCAGCAGGCTGCTAGCCAAGCCAGCAGGGTGGCCGGGAAATATGTCTGTCATGGTTCAGGAGGCTAGCCTAGATGACTTTATGTACAATTTAAGGTCTTCATGAGCAGCAAGAGTGAGTAAGTCTCTCTATAAAAGCTGTTTTCAGATCGCTGATGGCATGGGCTTGCCACTGTCCCATCAACTCAAGGACATCACAGAGCAAACAAAGACTCAGTGAATGGGGAGACTCACTCCACTTCTGGATGGGAGGAGCTTCAGAGGCACTTTACAATGGGTCACATATGGGGTTGGAGAGAATTTGTGACCTTTTTTGCCAATTGCCATACTTACTATTGTTTCTGTAGTTATTTTTATTATTAATAATTGAATAAGAGTGTCTGAACATCTGTCCATTTAACTTTCATATGCCACACCCTCATGGACTCTTCATTAACATGGGAAAAATGCTCAAACTGTTTATATAGTAGCCCTCCCTTATCCTTAGAAGATATGTTCCAAGACCACCAGTGGATGCCTGAAACCATATATAGTACCAAACCTTTTATATGTGTGTGTGTATGTGTGTGTGTGTGTAATCAGTTATTTTATATATATATATATATTTGTAATATTGTTTCCTATGTATATGTACCTATGATAAAGCTTAATTTCTAAGTTAGGCACAGTAAGAGATTAACAATAATGAAAAATGCTATAAAACTATAACAATATGCCAATATGACTACTCTTGCTCTTTGGGGCCATTATTAAGTAAAATAAGGGTCACCTGAACACAAGCCCTGTGGTACCATGACAGTGGATCTGATAATCCAGCATGCTCCTAAGTAACTAAAGTCAGACGGTATGTACAGCATGGAGACGCTGGTCAAAGGAATGATTCATGTCCTGTACAGGACAGAGCTCAAGGTTTCATCGTGCTATCCAGAACAACATGCAATTTAAAACTTATGAATTGTTTATTTCTGGGATTTTCTATTTAATGTTTGCAAACCACAGTTGCCCATGGGGAACTGAAACCACAGAAAGTAAAACTGTGATTAAGGCAGAACTACTGTACTAATATCCAGGGCCCTTTGGGATATGACTTTATGAACCTCTGCCGGCTCACCTCCTCTCCACCACACAGCACATGGATTACACTCATTCTGAACTGCTTGCCATTCTATTATACAAGAAACATGCTACGCTTTCACATTTGTGTCCCTTTTATATATTACTGGGTACCCAGTGACCAGGTATGAAACTCCCATTCAGATCTCAAAATTTTCCTTATACTTTATTTCCCCTATAAAAGCTTTTTCTGACTTCTCTTTCTCTTCCAAAGAATAAGATTCTTCTTGCTTAATAACATCTCTATGACACTTCACTGAATACACCTGCCTAGCTGTGTGCTTCAGCCGCAAATGTATGTGCAACTGTGGGTGGGCCTACGTCCTATCTTTGAGACTGACA
>CAUYSK010005561.1:0-11147 GCA_963575035.1 Avahi laniger | reverse complement strand
GTGTTTTGCTGATTGCCTGTGTTATTTGAACAAATAATAAAATAAAGATATAAATAATTCATAATAGTTTATGTTTTATTCTGTACAAATTTTTCTTGCTTTTAATAATGTCAGAAATTGTTTTGGTACAATAAAGTTTGTACATAATTTATGTTCAATTGACAGTGATGATGTAAAAAAACAAATTAAATGTAATTCTGTTTAAAGTATAACAACATTTAATTATTTTAACAAATAGGCAAAATAAAGCTAATGAAATCAAAATGTTAAATATTGGTGTTTTTAAAATGATTTTATTTTAGGCTGGGCGCGGTGGCTTACGCCTGTAATCCTAGCTCTCTGGGAGGCCGAGGCGGGTGGATTACTCAAGGTCAGGAGTTCAAGACCAGCCTGAGCAAGAGCAAGACCCCGTCTCTACCAAAAATAGAAAGAAATTAATTGGACAGCTAAAAATATATAGAAAAAATTAGCTGGGCATGGTGGTGCATGCCTGTAGTCCCAGCTACTTGGGAGGCTGAGACAGAAGGATCGCTTGAGCCCAGGAGTTTGAGGTTGCTGTGAGCTAGGCTGACGCCACGGCACTCACTCCAGCCTGGGCAACAGAGTGAGACTCTGTCTCAAAAACTAAATAAATAAAAAAAAAAATAAAAATGATTTTATTCTAAAATTTAAAAATTATATTAATATCAAAAGTCAAAATATAGTTATAATATTTCCAGTTTTCAAGTTAACAATTTGAACTGAATTGTTTTACTTATTTTTGAAAGTTTAATTAAATCTTATTGACTATTTATAAAAATAAAAATATTATCAGTGCTATTTCAATATCTGTTTAGTTGACAATGTAAAGATTTGACATAATGTTTCACACATATTTTGTCTAAAAAATATGAATGAAGATTATGACTTACTGATATATATGTTCCTCAGTGTCATGTGAAATTGTTGAAAAGGTCAAATTAACTTGTAAACACCCTCTGGAACCGTGAATAAAACACAGAGAAAGGGAGGAGGAGGAGAGGAGAATAGGAAAAGGAAGAATAAAAGATGTCTGGTACTGCTGGGAGGTGACTTTTTAGTTATGTAAGAATAAGCACCTTAATTAATTTGTGTTTTTTCTTATGTAAGAGGTTCTTCCAGTCAATCCTCCTCACACTTTGAGACAGTGTGTATTTTCCAAATGAACAGCAACATAATTCAAACACTTTCATAGAGTTTGGAATAGTCACTCTTTTTTTTCGAGGACACAGGGTAAGAGGTAGGAAGAATAATTTCACTGAGATCTACTCAAGGTAGTGATGAGAGCAGATATTTAGGGTTATAAATATTACCTGTACTAGAGCTGAGCTTCAGATTCTAAGAAAAAAAGTCAACCATTTCTTCTTTAATGTATTTATTTATATTTGTTTGTGATATGTGGGGACCACCAAGAGATCCAATCCTCTTGGCTGTGTTGAAAGACAACAATGATTTTTTTTTTCCAACTATCAGTTGCACCTTGGGAGACTGAAGTGGGATGATTGTTTGAGGTGGGAGTTTGAGACCAGCCTGAGCAATAGCAAGACCGCGTCTCTACAAAAAATAAAAAAACTAGTTGGGCATGGTGGTGCATGCCGTAGTCTCAGCTATTTGGGAGGCTGAGGCAGGAGGATCAGTTGAGCCTAGGAGTTGGAGGTTGTAGTGTGCTGTGATGACACCACTGCACTCTAGCCAGAGAGACAGAGTGAGACCCTGTCTCAAAAAAAAAAAAATATATATATATATATATATATTAATTGCTACCTGATGTATTTGTAACAATGTTGAGCACATTGTAGTTAAACAATATGTATTTTGAATGAATGTTATTATTATCATCATGTGATTTTAGATTTAAGATCTAATAAATAGACTATACTATTCTTCAATCTCAGTTAAAATTTTGCATTATTAGTATTCATACAATTTTATGTTGAGAAACAATTTTCCATGAGTCTCTCACATGTTTTTATATCTTAGACGCAGAAGCACTGACTGCCTTTTTCTCTCTCTTTTAAGGAATGTTTGAACAGCAAATAGCCTTGGAAAATAGACAGTGTCTCCCTCTGGAGTAAAAAGCTGCTTTACTTACTCCTTAGTTATAATAAAGATAGTGTCCTCCTCTGGTGCAAAGGGCAGACATGATAACTCACATTATAAAAGATACGAGTTACCTAATATCAGTCTCCCTTGCATGTAATGCAACCTACTGCATGTATAACTATCATCTAGCTCTCTTCATGTTTTCCTCCGGGTACTGGAATTTAGGGAACATCTGATACTCTGGTTACTGCTATGAATAGTTCCGTGATTAACAAAGTCCTTTGACTTAGACCCTGGAGTCCTGCTTTTACCACCAGCATCCATGAAACTATGACATAACTTAGTAGCTGGGAATTAGTGTAAGATCTCAGATCATGCACAGTTCTTGACAGTTTTCCTGGTACAGGTGGGATGGTGGCATAATGATACTCACAGAGACATGTGCTTTTTGGAAGAGAAAAGACAAGATCTTCACATGCTGATTAATGGGACTTGGGGGAAACCCATGGGAATCATGTTGGAAAAAGCAGACAAAATTATAAGGTCAACTGGGCATAAGTGGTCCTCCACTTGATTATCTGTTATCAGGTTTGTGACCTTGGATCTGGCAAATATCTTTTAAAAATATATACATATATCTTACAACTCAATAATAAGAGGACAACAAATTCAATTAAAAAATAAGCAAAATATTTGAAAAGATACTTCACAGAACAAGATATATGAATGGCCAGTAAGCAGTTGAAAATATATTCAATCATTTTTCATTAGTTAAGATGCAAATTAAAACCACAATGAAATATCAACTACAATGAGACATACAAAAGCTGTCTGGTAAGTATCTAGCCATTGTTAATATAAAAAGAACATATTACATGACTGGATACTTTCCAGACAGGCCTCGTATACCCATTAGAATATTTAACATTAAAAGACCAAAAATATCTATTATTGAGATTTTCATTAGCTGTTTGTGGAAATAAAGATCACAATGACTTTAGAAAACAGCATGACAATTTCTTGTAAGCACACATTTAACACACAGTCCACTAATTCTACTCCTAGTTATTTAACACAGAAAATTCAAAAATATGCTGATATAAGAACTTGCACAGAATGTTAATGACAGCTGTGTTTATAATGGCCAGAAACTGGAAACATCCCAAGTGTGCATCAGTAGGTAAAATAATAAACAGATTGTGTTATATAAAAACTTGGTTGACTGCCCAAAAATTATTAGGAATGAACTACTGATTCACCTAACAGCAGGGATGAATCTCCAAAACATTATTCTGAGTGAAAAATCACAAGTAAGTATCCCCCCCTGGATGATTCCATTTATATGTAATTCTAGGAAAGGTAGAACCAGTCTGCAGTGACTCATACAAAAACACACACAAAACAGACTAGTGGTTACTTGGACTTACAAAGAAATATAAGAGAACATTTCAGGATGACACAAAATTATCGTGATTGTGGTGGAGGGGGTATATTTGTCAATGCCTATTGAACTTTTACGCTGAAATCCTGTATGTTTTATTGCATGTAAATTATACCTCGAAATTTTTATTTTAAAAATTGAATGAGTTTATGTCATTAAAATGAATGGTCCGGGAAAAAATATGGCATTTTAGGAGGGGTGTAAAATTTCTTTTAATTAATAATTTGTTAAATATGCTTTACATAACACTTAAAACACAACTTAGAAGAAACAAAAAGCTGTTACTACTTAGCCAAGAAAAAGCAGTTTTGCTGTAGGAACTCTTAAAAACTGCACAGTTCATAGAAGAAATGTAGAGATAAAATAGTAAAAATACCTACAAATGCATTTTCATATTGTTTTTAATATTTGTTTCTTTCTGTGAAAACTAAAACTGTTTGAGGTCAGATAACTTTCTTTCTCAATTGTTGCCAGTGCTTGGCACTCTGCTTGATGTGCAGTAGGAAATCAAATTATCTGTCACCTGAATGGATATGTCAGTACCTAATTTCACTTATTCTAGACCAAATACTATTTATTGGTGTAACTGGCACTTTCTTTTTAGATCAATTTTAAGAAATGGTGTCAGTTAAATTGTCCAAATTTACCTTCATTATGTGTAGGCATTCAGCTGTTGCTAGGACCATTTATGGGTCACCGTAGGCGTCCGCAGGCAGTGGCACAGAGCTGCAATTCCATGCATTTGACCATCACTCAACAGAGTGTAAAGCAGCGGACAACAGATGTAACATTTGGCTCTCAGACCAGGCTTTCACTCATGATAAAAAGTAAAAGACATGAAGGTCAACAACTTATAGCGAATATAATTGCATTGTACATAAGTAGAGTTGACGCTGTTATGAAAAGAACAACACAATGGTGTGGTTTTTCTATCATTTTTCATCTTGCCACCTTTGTGTCAGTGCTCATTTCATTTTTTCCAAGGTATAAAATTGACAGAACATTTGCTGCAGATTGTATAGCTTTTCGAGATAGGCAATTTTGAGATGGTTTTCCTGAGTGCCTGGTTGAGTTAATACAGAATGAATATATTCTATATAATATGTTCTCATTTGGAAAATTATCAAAATTGCCAAATAGATTCGCACTGTGACCAGAAGGTGGCCCTAAATTGGATAAAATATGAAAAATAGAGGAAATGGAAAGAATATCTTTTTTCCAACAACCTAAGAAAACAGATAAAAATTTAACCCTTCAGTAATATCTTTACATTTATATATATAAATTTTACATATATAAATACATAAATTATACACACACACAATCTCATATGGCTACCAAACTTCTAAAATAATGAGTACAACCGAAAGGCTTCGAATTGAAGCTCAGCTGAGCTTTATCTGTATCATGTTATCCTGCATTTAGAAATGAACTGGTAAACCAGAATTTGCCAACCCTGATTCAAGGGCTCAATTTGAGAATGTAGCTCCCTGAGATGAAAGTAATCTCTTTCAATAGCTCTGATAGGGGAATGATACCACTTTTAACAGTCAGTTTTTCATCCATTGTCACATCTTGCTTAAATCACTTGAATTCTCTAAACAAGTGTTTGAGGTTTATTTTAGAATTTTTCTAAAATCCTTCAATTTCCATTGAACTTGTCATCTCCTGGTGTGGGTGAAAAGCAGCGAGGGCGAGGCAGGCCACAGGCACCACTGGGATGCAGGATGTGCACGCTGCTGTCATCAGCCTCCACTCTCCGAGGCTTTGTATCCCACGAATGACGCATGGTCATTCGTCTCCTGCAGTATCTGGCACCCCACGTTGCTTGGCTTGTCACACCTTCAAAACCTGCTATTGGAAAAGTTGTTGAAGGGAATTCAGTCATACGCAGGCGTGCACGACTATTAAGCTTCCACATGCTGTACTTCTCAGAGTTCGTTTGCTTTTAGGGAATGCAGATTTCAGCTGAAGAAATAAAGTTAGAATTACAGGTGTAATTTCAGATACTAGTGCATTTATAAATTCCTTGTACAATCATGAATATGGCTGCTTAAATTGATTCATTGCTGAAAGAGTGACTTCCCGTGAAAATGAGGCTTCTATGGAAAGACTCCAATTGGATAATCTTCATATTATGCATGTATCTGTGACAGGTGACCCAGATATTAACCTCATTTTCAGTAGTTCCCTTTCCTTCACTTAAGTCATTTGACACCTTAAACCTATTTAAAACATAAGGGTACCAATGTTTATCTTTTGACTGTGTTTTTAACATAAATCTCAATGTTTTAAGAACACAGGACTTGGAGAATGATTGGACAACATTTTGAAAAAATAAGTAAAATAATTTTCCTCCTTGCAGAATATAGGGATAACATATAGAATTACAAATAAAAAATCTATGAAGCTGGATTGCCTCAGTGAAATCCTGAGGACATCAATTTGTACTAGTAGTTTGATGCTGGGCATTTTATTACGTAAACCATCTGCACCTCAGGTCCTCATTCATAAACTCGTATTTATCCTTTTTAATAAACTAAGAGTAGCAATAGAAACCACATCATTGAATTGTTGTGAGAAGGAATCCATGTGGAGTGTGTTACATGTGCCAGGTACAGACAAGACACGGAGTTAATGTTAATTCTTACCTTTCTTGGGCAGGCTACATTTGATATTGAGTGGAATGATTATAGCTGCTAGCTCCCAAAAAACTGACACGATTGATGAAGTAAGCCAAAGTTGAACAGTAAAGTACTTCTGCACTTACATCTTTTCTAAATCCTTACGACATCCTGTGAGATATAACTGCTTTTCACGGATGTGGAAACTTTGGTTCTAGGGAGCTAGGTGACTCAGAAAAAGTTGCATGCTAATAAACAACTGAGTCATAATTTTAACTTGAATATTAATTTCTAGACTAAAAAGCTTTCGTGTCAACCACAGTTGCAATCCCTGAAGTGCCCTGTGCTGAGGAGTTGGGAATAAAGGGGGAGTTGTTATCAGCGAGGGGCTTCCTCACAGAGTATCAGGGATTCTAATGTTCCGGAGACACTGGACTCCAGCTGTGTGGGTGTCCCCGAGTCTGATGAGATTGCTGTGGCGACTGCTGGCTGAGTGTGACCTTAAACCTTCAGAGACCTGCGAGCCAGTTACACACATTTCCGTGCTGTGCACTCCTAAGAATCACATTTAGATTCTAGCTGCAGTCAGAGGAAACTAAGTTAATAAGACGTTACTGACCTCAAAATGTATTCAGGAAATTGAGTTAAACTTTCATGTGAAGGTTAAATTGACCTTTAACAGAACTGTTCTCTAATTTTCTTCTTTCCCTTTTCTCTTTGTGCCTTGTCTCAATCTGCCTTTCCATTTATCATCCTCTCAGGGCATTATTTCATCTTTTTTCTAAGCCTTTCTCTCTTTCATCCTTTCTTTCAACCTAGCCTTCATGTATCTTGTTTCCTTTAAAACCTGTATTCTGTGAACTATCTTCCCATACTTGTCTTACACTTTTACCTCTTACATTTCTGTCATATCTCACAGCCCTGGGAACTTAGTAGGTTTTTAGGGACACTTGCTTAAGATTTTATAGTTTCAGGGCCTGAGATGTACTTGGAGATCATTTAGTTCATCCCTTTATTTTACCTACGAGGTTACAAAATTAAGTAACATTTTTTCAGGTTAAACAGCCTCCTAGAAGATGAATTAACTAATGTATTTATATTTATATTATTCAGTTGCTATATATAATTTCACCATTTTTTTTACCATCTTTATACCCACTTGACCTGTTTTTTTCTGTATCTGCTTCAGTAACTATTGTCAACCTTTATTTTTTTGTATCTGCATATGTCACAGGTTAGGGAGAATCTTGCTGACATAAAATTATCCACATGCTGATCTTTATTAAATGAAGTACTTATAAAGTACATTTTTTGTCATTCTTCCTAAAAGGGCATCGTGGTGAAGTTTATATTTTTATTATTTAATAGTAAATTTTATTTTTTAGATTCACTTAAAAATTAAGCAGAGAGTACAGAGAATTTCCATAAAATTCCTGTCCCCATATACATGTACAACCTCTCTCATTATAGACACCCGCCCACCCGAGTGAACATTTGTTCCAGTGAATGAACCTACATCGACACATCATTATCACCCAAAGTCCCTGGTTTACATGAGGGCTCACTGTTGGTATTGTAGTGTATATTTCATAAGCTTTAACAAGTTTAGTATGAAGACATGTACACAACATTGTAGCATCATACAGAATAGTTTCACTGTCCTAAATACCCTCTGTGTTCTATCTATTCTTTGCTCCCTATTCCATAATCCATGATAGCAACTGCTGATCTTTTTACTGTCTCTGGAGTTTTGCCTCTTCCAGAATGTCATATAGTTGGAATCATGCAACATTTTAAGATTGGCTTCTTTCACTTAATAATATGTATTTAAGTTTTACTCATGTTTTTTCATGGTTTGATAGCTCACTTTTTTAGTGCTGAATAATATTCCATTTTCTGTATGGGCCACAGTTTATTTATCCATTCACTTAATGAAGGACATCTCAGTTGCTTCCAAGTTTCAGCAACTATGATTAAAGTTGTTGTAAGAATCTATGTGCATGTTTTTGTTAGGACATAAATTTTCAGTTCACTTGGGTAAATACTAAGGAGTAAAACTGCTGGATTGGATGGTAATAGTATATTGAGTTTTGTAAGAAAAATGCCAAAATTTCTTCAAAGTGGCTATACCATTTTGCTTTCCCATCAACAATGAATGAAATCCCCAGTTATTCCACATTCTTATAATCATTTTATGTTGTCAATGATTTGGATTTCAGCCATTCTATTAGATGTGTAATCCCATTGTTGTTTTAATTTGCAATTCCTTCCTGACATATAATGTTGAACATCTTTTCATGTGCTTATTTATCATCTGTGTATCTTCTTTGATGCAGTGTCTGTTCAGAACTTTTGGTCATTTTTTAATTGGGTTGTTCATTTTTTTACTATTGGGTTTTAAGAGTTCTTTGTATATTTTGGTTAATAGTCATTATAAGACAAGTCTTTGTAAATATTTTCCTTCAATCTTTAGTATGCCTTCTCATTCTCATCACAATGTTTTTGACAAATCATAAGTTTTCTTAATTGTAAGAAAACGCAGCTTATCAATTATTTCTTTTGTGGATCATGCCTTTAGTGTTGCATACGAAAAGACATTGCCATATGTAAGGTCACCTAGATAACTTCCTATGCTATCTTCTACAAGTTTTACAGTTTTGCACTTACATTTAGGTCTGTGATCCATTTTGAGTTAATTTTTCTGAAGAGTGTAAAGTCTGTATAGATTTACTTTTTTTGTATGTGGTTGTCCAGTTGTTCCAATACCGATTGTTAAAGACTATCTTTGCTCAATTCCCTATGCACTTTTGTAAAAGATCAGTTGCCAATGCTTATGTGGGTCTATTTCTGGGCTTTACATTCTGTTTCACTTGTCTGTTTGTCTTTTTTTTCCAATGCCACATTGTCTTGATTTTCATAGCTTTTAGTAAATTTTCAGGTTGGTTATTGTCAGTACTTGGACTTTGTTGTTTTTCAATATTGAGTTGGCTATTCTATGTCTTTTGGCTCTCCATATATACTTTAAAAACAGTTTGTTGATATCTGCAAAATAACTTGCTGAAATTTTGATTGGGAGTGCATTGCACATATGAATCAAGTTGCGAAGAACTGACATCTTGACAAATGAGTCTTCCTGTCCATAAACATGGAATAGCTCTCCATTTATTGTGTTCTTCTTTGACTTCTTTCATCAAAGTGGTATAGATTTCTTCACATAGATCTTGTATATATTAAATATTTTGTTAGCTTTATATCTGTGTATTTCATTTTGGGGGCACTAATGTACATAGGAATATGTTTTTATTTCAAATGTCTCTTGTTTTTTTGCTGGTATATAGGAAAGAGATTGGCTTTTGTATACTAACCTTGTTACCTTCAATTTTGCTATATTTATTTATTAGTTCCAGAAGCTTTTTTATTGTTGAATCTTTTGGATTTTCTACATAGATGATCATGTCATTTGTGAACAAAGACAGTTTTATTTTTCCCTGCCCAATTATTTACATTTTCTTTTCTTTTATTATCTTACTTCACAGGACTTCTAGTACAGTGCTGAAAAGCAGTGGTGTGAAGGGACACTCTTGCCCTCTTCCTGATCTTAGCAGGAAAGCTTCTAATTTCCTACCATGAAGCATAATGTGAGCTATAGATTTTTGTAGATGTTCTTTATCAGTTTCAGGAAGTTCTCCCCTATTCTTAGTTTGCTGAATTTTTATTATGAATAGGTGTTGGATTTTATCAAATAATTTTTTCTGTATCTATTGATATGATAATGTGTTGATGTGATGTATTACATTAAGTAATTTCCAAAAACTGAACCAGCCTTGCATTACCTGAAATGAATCCCATTTGGTTGTGCTATGTAATTCTTTTCATACATTGTTGTACTCAGTTTGTTAATATTTTGTTGAGAATTTTTTAAACTAAATTCATGAGAGATATTGGTCAGTAATTTTCTTTTCTTGTAATGCCCTTTTCTGGTTCTGATATTAGGGTGATGCTGGACTCATGGAATGAGTTAGGAGTTATTCTCTCTGCTTCTAGTTTTTGGGAGAGCTTTTAGAGAATTGGTAATATTTCTTTGTTAAATGTTTGGTATAATTCACTAATGAACATATCATGGCTTGGTGCTTTCTGTTTTAGAAGTTTATTAATTATTGATTTAATTTCTTTAATAGATATAAGCATATTCAGATTGACTATTTCTTCTTATGTGAATTTTTGAAAATTGTATCTTTTAAGGAATTGGTCTATTACAAATTAAGTATCAGAATTGTGGGCATAGAATTGCTCATTTTATCTTGATTATTATTCTTTTACTATCCATGATACTTGTAGTGAAGCCCCATCTTTCATATTTAATATTAGTCAGTTGTCTCTTCTCTCTTTTTTTCCCTTAGCCTGGCAAAAGACCTGTTCATTTTATTGATCTTTTCAAAGAATCAGGAAGAAGGCAAGATTCTGGTTTTACTCATTTTCTTTATTGATTTCCTCCTCTCACTTTTGTTGATTTCTGCTTTAATTTGTATTTATTCATTTATTTATTTATTTTTTAAATTCCAGAATATTATGGGGGTACAAACGCTTTGGTTACATATATTTACTTTGCACCACCTGAGTCAGAGCTACAAGCGTGCCCATACCCCAGACAGCATGCACCACACCCGTTAGGTGTGAATATATCCCTCCCCTCCTCCTGCTTTTCATCTGTCAGATACCTGATGAATGTTACTACTATATGTGCACATGAGTGTTGATCAATTAATACCAATTTGATGGTGAGTACATGTGATGCTTGTTTTTACATTCTTATGATACTTCACTTAGAAGAATGGGCTCCAGCTCCATCCAGGATAATATAAGAGGTGCTAGTTCACCATTTTTTTTTATGGTTGAGTAGTACTCCGTGGTATACATATACCACAATTTATTAATCCACTCATGTATTAATAGGCACTTGGGTTGTTTCCACATCTTTGTGATTGTGAATTGTGCTGCTATAAACATTTGAGTGAAGATGT
>CAUYSK010005560.1:0-27266 GCA_963575035.1 Avahi laniger | reverse complement strand
GGATATGGAGGGATGAGTATATACCATTCTGCTTCTTCAATCTTAAAGTTAGCTAACATATCTTTCTTCCCTGTGCCAACTATGTGAATGCTGGATCTTAGATCCTAAATTAAGAGTTTGGGGCCGGGCGCGGTGGCTCACACCTGTAATCCTAGCACTCTGGAAGGCCGAGGCGGGCGGATTGTTTGAGCTCAGGAGTTCAAAACCAGCCTGAGCAAGAGCGACACCCCGTCTCTACTAAAAATAGAAAGAAATTAATTGGCCAACTAAAAATACATAGAAAAAATTAGCCGGGCATGGTGGCGCATGCCTGTGGTCCCAGCTACTTGGGAGGCTGAGGCAGAAGGATCGCTTGAGCCCAGGAGTCTGAGGTTGCTGTGAGCTAGGCTGACGCCACGGCACTCACTCTAGCCAGGGCAACAAAGTGAGACTCTGTCTCAAAAAAAAAAAAAAAAACTAAAATGAGATATCATCTCACTCCAGTTAACATGGCTTTTATCAAAAAGACAGAGAATAACTAATGCTGGCAAGGATGTGGAGAAAGGGGAACCCTTGTACGCTGTTGGTGGAAAGGTAAAGTAGTGCAACCACTATGGAGAACAGTATGGAGGTTCCTCAAAAAAACTGAAAATAGAATTACCATATGAATATGCAATCCCACTGTGGATATATATCCAAAGGAAGGGGATTCAGCATATTGAAAAGATATCTGCACTCCCATGTATATTGTAGCACTATTCACAACAGCCAAGATATGAAATCAACCTAAGTGTCCACCAGTGGATAAATAAAGAAATCATGTACACAATGGAATTTATATAACCATAAAAAAGAATGAAATGCTGCTATTTGCAATAACATGTGTGGAACTGGAGAATATTATGTTAAGTGAAATAAGCCAAGCACAGAAAGACAGATCTCACATGTTCTCACTCATACGTGGGAGCTAAATATTAAAAACAATTGATATCATGGAGACAGAGAGTAGAATGACAATTGCCAGAGGTTGGGAAGGGGAGCAGGGAGCAGGGGCAAAAAGTGGGGATGGTTAATAGGTACAAAAATGTAGTTAGACAGATAGAATGAATAATATTTGATAGCACAACAAAGTGACTATAATCAACAATAACTTAGGATACACTTTAAAATAACTGAAAGAGTGGAATTGGAATATTCCTAACACAAAGAAATGATAAATATCAAAGGTGATGGATCC
The DNA here is from genome assembly GCA_963575035.1 of Avahi laniger. Lineage (NCBI taxonomy): Eukaryota > Metazoa > Chordata > Mammalia > Primates > Indriidae > Avahi > Avahi laniger. The sequence goes on along the minus strand of CAUYSK010005560.1, from coordinate 26,050 downwards.
CCCAATTACCCTGATTTGATTAATTCACATCGTATGCCTGTATCAAAACATCTCATGTACCCTGTACATATATACAACTATTACGTACCCAAAATTATTAAAAATAAAAAATTTAAATAAATAAATTAGTCCATAAAATTCATACAATACATAGCATATAAAGGAAAGAGTGACAATGTCTCCTTAAACCCTTAAGTTATCACTTCCCAGAAGTAACCAATGTTAATTGTTTACCCCTCTCATTGTTATCTAGATAAAGTAAAGGTTTAAATGAACATCATGTATATAGATATAGACTATAAGAAAAATCATAGGAAGGTAAAATCACAGGGAGGTAAAATGAGTAACTTTGCCTTGGAGCTCGGGAGGGAATCTGGTTGGTAGATTTGAAGTCAGGAAACAGGAATTCTGTTCACCCTTTTTAGCTCCCTACATGGACCAGCGTGCTCCTTACATGTGCCCGTGGGCTCCTTATATGTACCAGCGTGCTCCTTATGTGTAGCTGTGCACAAACTCATGCTTGCAAGAGGAGCTGCACTCAGCCTCTGGAATCTCTTCAGGGTAATCCCCCATTTACCTTGCCTAGTATGCTCCACTCCCTGGCTTTTGGTTGTTATTGTTTCCTATTTTGGTCCCGTAACTTAATTCTTGTCCTTTACACAATCTCCAAAACCCAGTTAGAGACCCTCTATCCTAGTGTTCAGCGTGGCCCCCCTCTAGAATATGACTTCCTTCTTTGCCTTCCAGAAGTGGGAATAAATAAATATTCAAACCTGAAACCAGGTAAGAAAGTAAAAAAGAGGCCTGCTGGCCATGATGTTCCCAATGCAACATAAACCACACTCATAGAATAGAAGCAATGTCTAAATAAGGCCACTCCATGCCTGTATTTGGAAGGAGACACGGTTAAGGCCATTCTGCAACCACAAAAATGGTGAAATATCCCCCTCTTCTGTCTAACATGAGTGACTGCTGCTCCTTTACTTCACCAGGAATAACTCCCATCCAATTGTGGTCCTTCTATCTTAATGATTAAGACACACCATCCCAAAATTGCCCGTTTCCTGAAACATCCAGTTCAGAATTGGTCCAACTTCCTTAAGCCTCCCTTTGAATCATCCAGTACCCACCACGTCCTATAAGAAGCTTCTCCCAAATCCTCAGCGTTCCTTTAAGGTGATTCCAGTCTTGCAACAGCAAGAAAAACAAATCTGAACAAGTGTGTTCCTGATGGTCTTCGTTGGTGGGCTTTAACACAGAAATACTTATTTACTTTGAGGAAATATTAAACTTCATTCTGATCTTCTAGGAAACCTTAAAAATACTTTTCTCTGAATGCTTTGCATTCTTCCATTTCTAATAAAGAGTCCTACTGCAATGCACTTTCATATGCATTTTCTCACTTTATCATCAAACATGTAAAGCAAGTAAAATAAATGGTTTTGCCCCCAACAGCCTCTGAGGTTGAGACTTACCCAAGTTCATTCAGAAAGTCATGAACAATGAATGCCATGTAGAGCTCTGAATTCTCTACCCCAGAAAATACTCCAACACAGGGAAGGTAATCAAGGAAAGGGCCAAAGTTTGTATTTCTCCCCTCAAAAAATACACCCAGGGACGCAGGAGCTCCTAGAGGGGCAGCTGAGCTGAGCTGCGCAGGGGCTCGGGAATAGCGGCCACTGACATCTGAGCAACAGGCGATCCCACAGCAAGTAAAAGGCTAGCCAAATAAGTTATTCCTGTTTCTTTCTCCTAGGTTCGTATGTATATTATCTCATTTAAAATGATCAGACCAGAGAGAGAATCAGAACGGAGGCAGAACAAGTTCCAACTCTTCTATTGATTAATTTGTTAATTCTGTCTCCAAGGGGAGGGGTGATTAAGAGTCCACAATCTCTCACTGCTTTAAGCACTCCATCAGTCTTCTTTGGCTGTCACCTCACCAGGATTCACCTTATTCCCCACCCTTCACCCTCCCACCTCCACACCCTCTCCTCCAATTTCCCTAACGGAGTAGAAGCTCAGGAGCGCCACCTCAAGGCTTCAGAATAGCACAACTGTCCCTGGCTCCCAGAAGCTTTCCTAAGAACCTGTAGTCACACTGCCCCTGTGTATGAGACCAGCAACTTAGTGAGATGTAAAGTCAGCAGACACCCCAGCTGGTCATTAAGACTGCCTCCAAAGCATTTAAGCTCACCACCAAAAAATAAGGCTTGAGATTCCAGTTTCAGTCACAAGCTGTGTCTAGACCATGTCCCCAAGATAACTGAGACACTGTCATGGCACTGGGGTTCACCTTCCTAGTAAGTGCCCCATGGATAGGTCCCAAGTAGCCTTTCTTACACTGATCTCCATTTGGGGGAGATTTTAATCATCAGAGTTTTGTTTTGTTTTGTTTTTGTTTTTGTTTTTGTTTTGAGACAGAGTCTCACACTGTTTCCCTGGTTAGAGTGCAATGGAGTCATCACAGCTCACTGCAACCTCAAGCTCCTAGGCTCAAGCAATCCTCCCACTTCAGCCTCCAGAGCACCAAGCCCAGCTAATTTTTCTATCTTTTGTAGAGACAGGGTCTCGCTCTTGCTCAGGCTGGTCTCAAACTCCTGGCCTCAAGTGATCCTCCCGTCACGGCCTCCCAAAGTGCTAAGATTACAGGCATGAGCCTCCATGCCCAGCCCAGAGATGTTTTAACAGCAGTTAACATCTAAAGGGAAAGGTCTCAATCCTTACTCCCAGCAGGTTCAATGCCCCCTATGCAAATGTGACTACTATCATCCCAGCAAATTTTGAACACCTCATTCCAAGGGATATGTATTAGAACCTAAGTCTCACTAGCTTCAGAGCCCTTGCTTTTTCCACTGAACCTGCTGGCATAAGACCAATGAAGATTTTAAATAATCACTTCAAAAAGATGCCCCTATTAGAGATTATACCTGCATTGACCAAGCACTATCAAATGATACCTCAAATAATATAAAAACATTTATACAATTACAAATGTAAGGAGGGTTTCAATTCTTTTAATGTATAATATTACAAGGAAATTGCTTTATAGTGCATACACATTAATAGAATCTCTTCAGGCAGATTTCTATTTAGATTATTATTTACAAACAGTGGAAATAACACGTTTCATGAGCTGTCACCAGATGGATCAAACATTTGCACAACTTTCAGCTGAACATCCTAATGGAGCCCTAAAGTCACCATAATATTTGTGTGCATGTGTATATATGTATTTGAACCTAATTTAAAAGCCAAGCATTTGATATCCCCCAAGGAAAAGGGTTGTAGGTTTGTAGAAAGCTTTCTGGATATCAAGTATAACACATTTTTAAAAGAAAAGTCAGTAGTTCGTTTCCAGAATTGGTGGTGATGAGGGAACAGAGTAAGTTAACTAATACTATTTCAGTTTCTTCTCAAAGGCATTTCCTCCGGTGGTTTTACGTAGTCTGTGTCTCATCTCCCAAACTAGACTATTAGCTCCTGAGAACAAGGAATGAGCTTTCTACTTCCTTTGTTTCTCTTAGGTTGCCTTAGGAAAGAGCAACAGTTAATGAGCATTTAATGAGTACCCACAGTGCTTCACTTAATTTTTTTCAGCAACTCCAAGCACAAACATTTCTATTGCTTTAAGTAAACTGAGGCTCAGACACCTAAGACATTTACCTGATATCCCAAAGCTAGCAAATGCAAAGTTGATGCCTGAGCTATTAAGTGAATCTGAAATCCACCCACTATACTGTACTATATCAGACCGTACCATACCATACTATGTCTCACCCCAGCAAGGCGTGAAAAGCAGGGGATGTTTACTAAAACCTGACAGTTCATCTTACTGCGGAGTGAGAATTTAAGTCAGAGTTATGACACCCACACTTCTTCCCTCTGTTTCCAAGAACATAAACTCCCTACGGAACAATTTAAAAAGCCATGTAACAAATTGACCAGAAACTGGCAACTTAATTTCTAGCTTATGTAGCTCACAGAACTATGATCAGAGCAGTCCAAAAAACACAAATACAAGATCTATCACCAAAGAAAAGAGGCAACCTGACAATTACCTGAGAAGAGTTTTTAGAGCCACATATGCTCAGCAAATACTTATTGAATGAATGAATGACCCCAGACTAAGGAACAAATCTTGCTTTGTTAAGCATCATGAAATCACTTCAGTTACTCCTAAACTAGAAACATTAACATAAAGCAAAATATATTGGGGGAAAAAGGGGGTACAAGATACACTATTTACATTTTCTTCAGAGAATGCCAGCACCGCGGGTGTGATGTCTCTTTGGCTGGGAGGTGAGTGGAGGAGACTTAGCAGATGTTGCTTTGCAGCCAAGTTGGAAGAGTACGGCAGTTGTTCTTGGCTTCGGGGGACTGAGGCTGCAGTGTTTTGTTAAAATTTGGCTGGATTGTTTGGCCTTAAAGACTGAACTAATAAAAAGTATTTGGAAATCCAAATGGTGAAGGAAAACAAAAAGTTCAATAAATCCAGCCTGCTGGGAGGCCCTCTGCTGAGAAGAATGGCAAGCCTTCCATCCCCTGCCGCATTTGTGTTTTCTCTAAACGTCACAGTTGCTGTAAAACTTTAATATGGTAAAGGCCAAAGGGGCTTCCCAGACTGCAAATGAAAGGCAGTAAGGCTCTCTTGTGACCCAGATTTCAGCTTATCATTAATGCATCTCCTTGAAGGGTGCTTCACACACTTAGCCAGATCTGCACAGAGGAGATTAATGTAAAAACAGGCAGAAAATGAAGAAAGAGAGCAAAGGGGCCTCGTAAAATCCAGCCACCATCTGCCTCTTCAAATCCAGCAGCGCTAGGGTAGTTTCATCTGCAAGAATTTTTCCCTCTGGCTATCTAGAAAGACACTGCTTCGGCAAAGGTGTCGTGGGTCATCTAGCAGTTATGTGCAGGGGGACTCTGAGTGGAGATAAATTAATACACTGAAAACAACAAAATAGGAAGACCACAGATGTTTTTCTGGGTAACAGGAAAATGCAACAGCTAGGTCAGTGTTTGACAGTGGAGTCGCTCCAGTCACGCTAAACTATGGAATCAGTTCTGTCTTCACAGGTTTAAAAAATAAAGAATTAGAAGAGTTGTCTTTAGCCAAAATGTAAAGAAGAAATACAGTAATTCTCCTTTATCCATGGTTTCACTTTCTTCATTTTTAGTTACCACAGGGTCAATTGTGGTCCAAAGCTATTAATGGAAAATTCCAGAAATAAATGTCATAAGTTTTAAATTGCGCACTGTTCTGATTAGTGTGAGAAATCTCCCATCATTCCACTGTCGCTTCTTCATCACAAAAAGAAGAAGGGTGAGTACGGTACAATAAGATATTTTGAGAGAGACCACATTCATATAACTTTATTACAATATATTGTTATAATTGTTCTGTTTTATTATTGCTGTTGTTAATCACTTACTGTGCCTAACTTATAAAATAAACTTTACCATAGGTATGTATGTGTAGAGAAAACAGCACAGTCATGCTCCGCATAATGACGTTTCAGTCAGTGACGGACTCATACACGGTGGTGGTTCTGCAAGATTATAATATCATACTTTTACTGAATTTTTTCCATATTTAGAAATGTTTAGATACACAGATATCATTGTGTTACAATTGCCGACAGTATTCAGTACAGTAATATGCTGTACAGGTTTGTAGCCTAGGAGCAATAGGCTGTACCATGTAGCCCAGGTGTGTAGGAGGCTACACCATCTAGGTTTGTGTAAGTGCACTCTGCAATGTTTGCACAACCAAGAAATCACCTAATGATGCATTTCTCAGAACATATCCCTGTCATTAAGCAACTCATGACTGTATATCGAGGGTTCAGTACTATTCAAGGTTTCAGGCATCCAGTGGGGACCCTGGAACATATCCCATAAAGTTAAGGATGGGAGGGGAATTACTAAAATAACCTTTTTTTAATTGAAGTCTTTTATAACTTTAGGTTTACAGAATTGAATGGGGCCGAGCGCAGCGGCTCACGCCTGTAATCCTAGCACTTTGGGAGGCCAAGGCTGGAGGATCACTTGAGCTCAGGAGTTTGAGACCAGCATGACTAAGAGTGAGACCCTGTCTCTACTCAAAGCAGAAAAAATTAGCCAGGCAACTAAAAGTAGAAACAAAAAATTAGCCGGGCATGGTGGTGAGCACCTGCAGTCCCAGCTACTCAGGAGGCTGAAGCAGGAGGATCACTTGAGCCCAGGAGTTTAAGGTTGATGCCATGACACTCTAGCCCAGGCGACAGAGCAAGATTCTGTCTCAAAAAAGAAAAAAACAAAATAACCGAATGGATCAGGCAGGCCACGGTAGCTCACGCTCAGCACTTTGGGAGGTCGAGGGCCAAGGCAGGAGGATCTGAGACCAGCTTGGGCAACATAGCAGGACCCTGTCTCTACAAAAAAATAAGAAATATTATCCAGATATGGTGGTGCATGCCTGTAGTCCCAGATACTTGGGAGGTTGAGATAGAAGGATTGCTTGAGCCCAGGAGTTTGAGGCTGCAGTGAGCTATGATTGTGCCACTGTACTCCAGTCTGGGTGACAGAACGAGTCCTCATTTCTAAAAAGATTAAAAAAATAAATAAAAAGATTTGAATGATTCATATTCCTCAATGCATTGTATGATATCATTAGTAGCCCCTGCAAAACTATTGTAATCTATTTCAATATTTTGACCTGATTTTGATGATTTGTACTCTAGTTATTGCTAAACAAGCAGTTTTTGCTTTCACTTCTTGGCATTTTCTCTACCCATTTATTTAAGACAGCTTACCTATGCTTAATTTGTTCCTAATCCTGCCCATTTAGCAGTTTTATCCTATACAGCTGAAATAACGGACCATCATTCTGTCAGCATATTTTCTTATTATTACGCAAATGCTATTCGATGGCAACAGGGGTAACCACATGCTTCTCAAGAACCAAACTCAATGTGGAATAAAAGAGGAGTCATTTTTCTGCCATCTGTCTCACAGATTCCAGGAACATATGCTTACACCAAGGACTTCCTGGAGAGGCACTATTTAGAAAACCAGGCTGTAAATACCTTGAGAGAAATTGCTGTGTCTTCAATCTCACCACATGCCCAAGACTCCTCACAAAGACATTTATCTGAGGAATTCCTTCATCCCCTTATCCTCTAGCAACTGAAGGTAAAGGAACTCAGCCTCAAAGTAGGTATCGAGGCAGCCAATAAAAACTTTGCACAGTAGTGATCACAGTACTGGAAAGTCCTAGAAAAGAGGGTTCTAAATAGCCAACTCACAATAAACTTGGGAGGAACTTGGTAGAACCCATATGGCAAATCGTATTAATATTTAAAATATATGCTACCCCTTTCTGTGGGAAGATTATACCTTGCACCACACTGATGTCATGCTAGGCCATGTGATTTGTAGGCCATGTGACTTTCCTATGCCATATTCTCCCCTACCCTTGCTTCGGCCAAGAAATGGGAGCAGAGGTGCTGTTGTTCCTTTTTAACAAAAGCTTCTCTTTTCCTCTGACTGGCATGTCAGGGAAGGAGCTCACACTTTCAACCTGAGTTGCAGAATAAAGACACATGGAGCAAAGCCACAGCTGACCTGCAATCAATATGGAGCCTGAGTGAAAAATATGCTTTGGTTATCACAAGCCACTGAGATCTTGGGGCTGTTTGTTAACATAACATAACTTAGCCTAAGGTGACACATAAAATTTACCACAACAAATTTATGATATTTTGCATTTTGGTTGCATTTGCTTTCCTTCTAAATTATTCACAGTGCTCTGTGTTCTCTGGTTAATTCTCTCAAATGCAGTCAGTGAGTTGTTTTGTTTTGCTTTGACATTATCTCTTGTAATAAATATAATCACCATTATGTTGCCTATCTGTCTCCAAACTCCAGGTACTCTTTCCTCCAGACTACTAAGCACACTGCTAATATCTCTCAAAAGTGTTTTTAGAACTTAGGGGTGAGTTCACTTAGAAGTTTTTTAACTTTAAAGAGTTCTGTGAAGAATCAACTGCTGGTTTCCAGTCAGGCATGTAAGGAGCTTGGAAGTCACTACTCTGTCCTCACAAGTAAAAAGCCGAACAAATGAAAAATATCAACAACTCTTCTTAGATCCATCAGAGAAGAGAGATCCCAGGGAAAACTACTGCTTCAAAACTTAGAAAGACCAACAGATACAGAGAAGCACAACTTACTGGGGCAGAAACCTCCACAGGAATGGAAACCTGAACTGTAATTTTTTTTTTTTTTTTGAGACGGTTTTACTCTGTTGCCAGGCTAGAGCGCACTGGCATCACCATAGCTCACAGCAACCTCAAACTCCTGGGCTCAAGCAATCCCCCTGCCTCAGCCTCCCAAGTAGCTGGGACTATAGGCATGCACAGCAACTCCCAGCTAATTTTTCTATTTTTTGTAGAGATGGGGTCTCACTCTTACTCAGGCTGGTCTTGAACTCCTGACCTCAAGTGATCTTCCTGACTCTGCCTCCCAAAGTGCTAGGATTATGGGAATGAGCCACAGCGCCCGGCCCTGTACTGTAATTGTTGAAATGCTAGAGGCTCAGTGTAGACAAATCTGAGGTTAAAAACTTTAGGAGGGTCTCACACTTTTGTGAATTTTAATTCCTGGAGCTCTACAAGTTTCTTACAGTGAATATCAAAGAAAAATCCCCTTGTGCTTCCGGCAAGGGGAGGGGAAAAGTAACCATCTTGAAAAATGCCAGAGCATTCTGTTCTTAACAAGACCTGCCCGAAGGAGAAACTATTTTATCAGAGCCTGACCTACTGGAGTTTTATCAGAGCCTAACCAACGTGAAGGAAGGAAACTATCCAACTCCAGCTTCCTCTAGCCATCTCGTTCCACCTAAGATAGGGGGAGGAGGGTTAAGAAACCAGTGTGAAGTTCACAGTCCAGAGGTAAAGGGTCACTGAGCCCTAATCATAGGCCTATGGAAAGGCTCCCCTCCCCCACACTTTACCACCATACCACTAAAGGCCTGGTTACTGAGGTTCCTTTCACCCAGTCTATCATGTCTGACATCAACAAATAATTACAAGGCATACTGAAAGGCAAAAAACACAGTTTGAAGACACAGAGCAAGCATCAGAACCAGACTCAGATATAGCAGGTATATTGGAGTTATCAGACTGTAAATTTAAAACAATTGTGATTAATATGCTGAGAGTTCTAATGAGAAAATACGTAACATATAAGAACAGATGGGTAATGAAAGCAGAGTGACGGGAATTCTACGAAAGAACTTTTGCAAATTGCTAGAGATCAAAAACACTGTAACAAATGAAGAAAGTCTTCGGTAGGTTCATTAGTAGACTAGACACAGATGAGGAAAGAATTTCTGAGCTTGAGGCTATGGCAAAAGTTTTATTATTTGGAGCTTTTAAATATAAAAATATAAATATACAAGACAGAAACACTTTCATCTGGAATCTTTGAGTTTCAAAGTTTTAGCTTTATAGGGCAGCTTCCCTTTGAGCTTCATTCAAAATTATAAGATGGAAGAAATCTGAAAAAAAGAAAAAAAACCATACCCAATTACAGCTCTGAACACTCTAACATCTGTTCCTGACAGAAGAGAAGTGAGGTTTCCCCCTTGATGTTGCATTTGTCATCCTCTAAAGCAGAGGAGCAAGAGACACAGTGAAAGCGAAGCACTGAAACACTAGTAAAGTATCTTACAACACTTCTCCACATCTATTTAGTCCTGAAGCTCTGAGGACAATCCTGCCAACAAATAAAGGTTTGGTTTCTCATGGACAGCTAGCGAGACACAGGGCAACACGAGGGAAGTCTCATGCAATGGAAAAATCTATGGATTTTTGCCCTTTAATTCGCACCTCTAAAAATTCTCCTTTATTTCCTATCTGGCCTCCTGAGGAGAAAGGATATGCTGCGGGCATCCAGGTATTACCGTAAATATTTTTACATGCTGTAGCTGTTTTCTATGGATATTGGATCAACTCTACATTTTTACAGTGACGTTTCTAAGGTTTATAATAACATTGATTAAAGTGGAAACATTGAGAAAATTTAGGCCTTTGAGAACATAGTAATGTCAGTCAACAGTGAGTAGATCTGGCTATTTAAAAGTTTATACATAAATTTTTTTTATAGTGTTTACCTTAATAGACTGCATCATATGGAGATTACTGAAAAGGAATTTGAGTGTGGGTAGTACAGACCCACTGGCCTCATCCCACGTTATTCTCACTATACCTGGGAATTACAGCTACATGACCCATCCACACACATTCTGGCACCGTGGGAACTCACACTCTTTGCCACTGAACTACAATGCTTCTTCCAGAGAAGAAGACAAGAATACACTACCTTAGTCTATTCCATGAGATAAGTATAAACTCACAATCAAAACCAGACAAGTACAACATGAGAAAGGAATATAACAAGCCAATTTCACTCATGAACATAAATGCAAAAATCTTAAACAAAGTATTAACACAACAAATCCAGGAGAGTGTAAAAATGATAATACATCTTGACCAAGTTGGGTTTATACTGGAAATAAAATGGTAGTTTAACCCCAGAAAATCTACAAATGTATTCATCACATTAATAGATTAAAGGAGAAAAATCATATATATAATCATTTCAATAAATGTATTACGTAAAAAAAGCATTTGACAAAATTCAATATGCAATTATGACTTAAAAAACAAAACAAAACAAAACCAAAAAAACCTCTTACCAAACTAGGAATAGCTCTTCCTGTGATGCTATCTAGAGACACTCAAAATGGTCTAGCGTTTAACGTACTGTTGTAGACTTTCCAACAATACAGCCTCTAAAATAACTAAGCTGTCCCAAACTCCTGGTAATAGAATTGGGAAAGCACTAAAACCTGCATGTGGCATGTGCCCAGGCAAACTTCGAGGGGTTTGTGCCATGAGACCTATAGTTCCTATGAGGTTGTCTAAAACAAAAAAATTTATCAGCAGGGCCTATAGTGGTTCCATGTGTGCTAAATATGTTCATGACATGATCAAGTGCACTGTCCTTATCAAAGAGCAGAAAATAGTTTTGAAAGTGTTGAAGGCCCAAGCACAGAATCAGAAAGCTAAATTTAAAAAATGAAGCTTTTTTGAGAATTAAATTTTTTTTAAAAAACCTAGAAATAAAAAGGAACTTGCTTACCTTAGTAAAAATCATCTGCTAAAGACCAAGGGCAAACTCAATTCTTAATGATAGAAGTATTCCCTTTAAAGTAAAAGAACAAAATATGTATCTCATTATGGATGAATGGTACCCTCCTGCTCCAATTCTAGCCTCCAGAATTGTGAGAAAACAACTTTCTATTGCTTAAGTTATCTAGTCTGTGGCATAACAAAGCAACTAATATTCCCTCAATCATTGCTTCAATTCAACTCTACACTATAGACCTCAGTCAGATGGATTAAAAGGAGAATATTTTATGGCCTAGAATAGGAATGTAAAAAATACAAAAAAGTGCTATCCATAAAAGCAAATGTTTATTACTTTGAAAGTGAAAAACCAAGCCACAAACTGGAAGAAGAAATTATAGACCTCAACAAGATCCTTAAAAAGTTTAAAAACATGGACGCCCAACAGTGAAAGGTTTTTATTAATAGAAAGAGGAATGTTCATAGTGCATTATCTGCTTACAAGCAAATCTGTGATGAAAAAAGGAAACCAACCATATCACCGTGGACATATTTCTAAAAAGAGTTAACACCTCCTCAAGAAGAGCACTGGGCAGGTCCTTCAGGAGATATTCCGGAAGAAGGTATCGTTATCAGAGGACATCACAGCTCCATGCACATTTTTGCCCCTGAAGGCCTTCAGGTGAGACAAGATGTGGAGGTGGAAAGCAGTGATATTGATACTGACCCTTTGTAGGCCTAACCTAATGTGTCACCACTTCTTGCTTCAGCCTTTCATGTCTGTGACCATCTCTACTTTTTCTGAATGGAGTCTGGGATCATGCTTCCAAAACTGCCCTTTATAAAATTAATAAAGGGCCACAAAGTGGAAACTGTAGTAGGGGCCTGAACTCTACAAAGGTATAGACATACTTAAAATATATATATGTAACCAGCCATTGTTCCCTAGCTTGTTTTACCATAATTTCTTACTACTCAGGAGTCACATAGCTGATGGTCATAAAGATTCTCAGCTTTCTTCATTGCTCCATAGACAACCTCACCCTTGTCAAACCGAAGGCTAGTTTTTGAGATATCTTCCAGGCCCTGCATTCCAGTGGAATGGCTGACCCACCCAGACCAGAGGCCCATACCAAGGAACTGACTCAACTGGTCTTGTGACTCCCACCCAGAAACTGACTCAGCACAAAAAGACAATTTCTACACCCCTGCGATTTCACCCCAAACCCATTCAATTGGCAGACCCAATTGCCTAGTCCTTTGCCCAACAAGCTATCTTTAAAAACCCTTTCTCCCAAATTCTCAGGAAGGTAGATTGAGAAATTCCTCCTGTCTCCTTGCATGATGCCTGTGATAGTAAATTCTTTCTATGCTGTAACACCTGCTGTCTCAGTGTATTGGCTTCCTCTTAAGCAGTGGACAATCTACCTGGTTGGGCTGTTAACACTTCTGGCTGCTGGCCCTGCCACCATGGCTGACGGGACTGCCTCCCCACCATGAGGTAGCCACCCTTCTCCCCGGCTGCAGCCATCCCTTGCTGCCTCTCTCAATCAATGTTGCTAATATAGTACCAGCATCTCAGGCACCAGTGGGACTGGCAGCTACTTAGCACTGCTACTAGCCACAGCACCCCATAGGCCTGCCCACCCTCTTCTACCTAAGTCATAAGGCCCTTCTGCTCACCCAGACAAGATAGATCCTCTAAACACTGGAAGCACATGCCTATCTCAAATCCAAACCTGTCCTGAGAAGTTCTATTTCTGCCTCAAGACTGTTTACCCTAAATTTAATCAGTATACCCTTCCATTTGTACAGCATTTGAATGCCTGGACACCATGCTGATCTTTAGGAATGCAAAGTGAACACAACAGCCCCTCTGGGGGTTACAGTTTGGCTGGGAATTGGAGGAACAAATTTCAGGGATGTGTAAAGTTTTATTTTGCTAGAAAGTGCACCAGGGAAACTGATCCTGAGAAACTGAACCCCAGTCAGATTGCTAGTAAGCACTCAGGAATGAGCAGAATACTTCTGTGTGGCCTACAGCTCCCTACGTTAATCTGGCCTCAGCTACTTGTCTGCTCTGACTCCTACAGCTCTCCCCATCCTCCTTGCCTGAAATCTTTCCTCCCAAGATAAGCACGTGGCTCTCTCCTTACTTTATTCAGGTCCTGGCTCACACACACCAGTCAGAGAGGACTTATCTGACCGCTCTATACAAAATGGCATCCTCAGCAACATTCTAGCCCCTCACTCTGCTTTATTTTCTTCAGAGCAAGACCATCTGTCACTATAAATTTCCTCATTTGTTTATCGCCAATCTCTCACTACTAAAATATAGGAGTTTTGTTTTTTCATTGCTAATTGAGGTAGCAGAATGACCCCCAACGATGTCTATGTCCCAATCCCCAGAACCTGTGACTATGTTACCTTACATAGCAAAAGAGACTCTGCAGATGACATGAAGGACTATAAAATGAGATTATCCTGGATCATCTGGGTGAGTCCAGTGTGATCACAAAGTTTCCTATATGTGAATGAGAAGGCAGGAGAGTCAGAGAGGAGATGTGACAACAGAAGTAGAAGTCAAAGTGATGGGATGTGAGAAAAATTCAACTGGCTGTAGCTGGCTTAGAAAATGGAGGAAGGGGCCATGAGCCAAAGAATGCAGGCAACCTCCACAAGCTAGAATAGGCAAGGACTTGGATTCTCCCCTACAGCCTCCAGAAAGCACAGCCCTGACAACACCTTCGTTTTAGCCCAGTGAAAGCTATTTCAGACTTCTAACCTCCACAACTATAAGAGAATAAATTGTGTTGTTTTAAGCCACTAGGTTTATAGTAACTTCTTACAGCAGCAATGGGAAATGAATACGTTAATATTCCCAGCATCCAGAGCCAAAACATGAATAGGAGTTTTGGAGGCAGCTGGGGGAAGGTTTTTCCAGGCAGAGGGAGCAGTATGTGAGAGCCATGCCAAGTGAGAGAATATCATGCTTTCAGAGAATTGGAAATAAAGAGTACCATAATATTGTATGGTTTACAATGTACTTTAGCATGCAATTTCTCATTTTATCTTCCAGAGATTATCTTCTCCGTTGAATAGATCAAAATATAACAAGTTTGAATACTTTGCTGAAATATCCAGAGCAAGTAAAATGCAGCCAAAGACAGCCAAGAACACAACTATAATTGAACAAAGCTGGGTTTAATGGTTTATCCATAAGAGCAGAAAGCTGTGAGACCTCTTAATAAGAGTTTCCTAGCAAGTGCTTACTTTATGATGTGGGCTCATGTTCAATGGATTGTGTTGGAGAAGATTTGATGAAGCATGGTTTTGTTCTGGATTTGGGTGCTCTCAGATAATGGGGGCAGTTCCATACCTGGATATCTTGATAATTTTTATGTAGCAGGCTGGAGCTAAGGCTATAATTGGCAGAGAAGCAGTGGTCACTCATGTGAGCCAGGTGAGAGAATGTTTAATATTTTTGCATTTTGCACAATGTCATTTTTGTCTGTGCTCAAACATAATTATAGAGTGGTCTCATTTTTGTCTCTCTCCATGATGGACACAGAATGACTTTGTCAGATGTTGGTGTTCTGTGAAATTGCTTACATTCAACAGGAGAACACCAGGCAAGCTCCCAGCTGACAGATATCAGGGGCTGCTTTCTTCTTTCTCACTTAGCTGGGGCTCAAATTTATATCTTCTGATGCCAGGCCCTGTGCTCTTCCTACTTCATGGCTCTGGCCCCCAGTCTCTGGGATCTGTAGAGCTGCAGTGGTTAAAAGACATCACCTGACAGTACCAACCTCCTTTTCTTTTTGTTGCAATTCCTTCTCCCACATATTTTCATTTTATTTTCTGATTATGTTGTATATAGTTTCCTATGATGAAAAATCATGATTTCAAAAGAAAAACACAATTTGTACAATACACTCACAAAACCACCTTCCTAATACACCATCTGGTTCAGTTTTGCACTCCCTTCAAGATCTGGTCCACTAGCCTCCATATTTTTCTCCAGACATGACGATTGAGAAAATATAATTGGGTTTTTTTTTTCATTTAGTGCTGTATAATAACTTTCTTTTCACACTACAACAAAATTACATAGCATAATGAAGAACAGCTTTGAATAACAAAGTGTAGTATCCTTTTAAAGGATCTTCTCTTTTTGGGTGTTTGTTAGTGGGATTTTATGCTCAAAATGAAAAAAAAAAATGAGATGGAAAGTAAGTAGACCTGTGGATCTAGTTGGTGGGGCTGAGTAGAGTTGGCAATTGGCTGAATGATCTCCAAATTCCCACCATTTGGAGATCACTGTAGACCTCAGTATTCCATAATTGTTTTCTTGACCTCTACCCTATGGATCCTGGAGCAGATCTCTGGGGATATGACAATTCCATAGAGGCAAGGATAACCTGGGGATCTTTTCTCCTGGCTCAGATAACTGCAAAAGGAAAGCTTAAAGGAAAACTTAAAAGATGATTGCTCCCCTAACACCAATCCAGAAGAGACTGAATAAACTGAGTGAGCTTAGACTAGGATCACTCCTGAGGAAACTGATAAGAATTGGCCTTGTCCATGTGAGCATAAAAATGGAATACAGAGTCATGGGGTCTACTGGAATCCAGTAGCCAGAAAAACTGTGCACTCTAGGAACTGAAAAAAGGATCATGTGTTGAAAACCAACTTTTCTAGGAGAGAGTCCTCTCAGAGGGGTCTGTAAGCATGTCCCATAGTCATTTTCTGGAAATGTGCCTGGCACTACGAGCTTTGGGACTGAAGCAATGGTCTTGGTATCTCGGCTTAGCTTATCTTTCCTACCAGGATAATGGAACAGGTAAAGATTGATTTCTTTTTAATCAACAATTAATGGAGGGGTCAGCATATCTAGTTAAGAAACTTATGGGGTTTGGACTGATAAAGGGGGTTGGAACAAGATTCAGTGTGGCTGGCCCAGAGCCATAATCTGTAATGAAGACTGCTCCAGAGGAAGGGATTCATGGAAAATATTGGACTCATTGCAAAATATTCTAATCTCAATTCACTTCATAATCTGGGTGTGTGTATATAAATGGTCAATTCCTTAATAACTGCTTTAGCTCTGACTGATGTGAGATCTGAGATTTCTTGGTGCCTCTTCTCTATACAAGGAAGAAAAATTCTGAGGCTTGAGCTGGGTATTGAGACATAAAGAAAAATGAGACACTACATATGGTATAGTTAAGGAACTCCCCTCTCTACAGGAGGAAAAGTGTCACCAGCCTTAGGACGGGGTAAGGGGACTGGAGTTCCAGAATCTTAGGAGTTCTCCTAAAAAAAAGCAGAGCTTCCCAGTGCCCAAGGTAGATTTGCGGAATGGCAGGGCCACAGGGTAATTTCAGACTCTGCAGCAGTAGGCTGGGTCCACGGTAGGGGTATGGAGCACCTGAGTTTTTTCTTTGCTCATTTGATAAAGAGAAGATAAAAGGCGTGGTGGAGAGGGGAGAAACGTGGCTGTCAGAGAACCACATGAAACAGCTGAAGCATGTACTTTTGGAGAGCTGGTCATTTTCTTTTAAGGTTGGGATCAGAACATCAGGAATTGTTCTGACAAATTTGAGAAAACTGGCACTTTTCACTCTAATGGAGTGATTCTCTGGTGTCACTTCTGAAAACCACGGAGACAAGAGAGGGAAAAATATGGGAGTGTCATAAAGCAATGAAATAAGAAAGTATGAGGAAAGGGAGAAGCTGCCAGACAATGGGTATGTAACAAGGGTCCTAGTTTTACCCCTTATTGAGTAACACCTCTGGGACTACCGAAAGGATACCCAGAAGATAGGAATCATCCAAGCTAGATCTGGGAACATTGAGCTGACAAATGTCAATACCGGTGGGTTGATTTCTGAGCATGGGTAGGAATATAAGGACAAAAGCTGTGGTGTTGGAAAGGCAGTCCTCTTCCGCTTACAGAGAAAGAGTTTCTTAATTGGGCTAAGAACTGGGTCCTGGGGTTGTCTCTTTAAATTAGTACGCTTTAGTCCGAAGAGCCAGGTGGGGCCCACATTAGTGAGGGCTAAACCCTGAGAAGTCTTGGTTCTCCTATTACTGATAATAGGAGGAGTGTAAGAGACTATTGAGAAATGTAGAGCGAAAGGGTGGTAAGATAAAATGTGGGTGACTTATCTTAGTTAACAGGAACAAGCCAGAAAATGTTAGTTCCTTTGTTGATGGTAATTGGAAGTTATTTTAGGTAACTATGGAGGGGCCTACAATGAAATATTTGGTAAGATAAAACTAGACAACTTTTATCCACAGGGATAAGCCTGGTTGTGTCCACATCAAATGAGCAATGGGGTGTGAGAAAAAGGTTGGTCCCTCTGTTGATGATAAATGGAAGAGTTTTAAGGCAACTAATGAGATTGGAATCAAATAGTAGGCAAAACTTGGGTGGCCAGTTATTCATGGGAACCAGCTAGTGTGTACATAGGGTAAGGATCTGGGACCCTGAAAATGTTAGTTCCTTTGTTGATGGTAATTGGAAAAGCTTTAGGGTGACTACAGAAGAACCCAGAGAGAAATTGGGTTCGGACAAACCTACGTGGCCCATTGGGATTCAGAAGGACAAGGCTGGGAAAGAACTAATTTCTTCAACCCATTGAGCCAGTGGGCCCTACCCCTGCAGTTGGTCAAATGATGTTTTCCATGTGGCCTGATTATTATAGTTAAAAAAAAAAAATTTTTTTTTAAGATAATAGGTTGAGACATACCACGAGTTTGCCACACAGAAAGAAGCTTCAAACAAATGGAGTTGAAGTAAACACTGAGAATAAAAAAGAAACGGAGATGTAGGGAGAGAAAAGAAAAATTAAGATTAATGGTATTGAAAATGAAATGAGAAAGGGCAAGGAGGCAAGAGAGAAGAGTGTCAGACATGGAAGAGAGCCAAAGAAATCAAAATAAATTTCTCTTTCTTTTTCATAAACTTCTGCCTGCCTTTTTTTCCCTCTTTTCACAAATCATGGAGTGTCTTCCATGTGTCAAACTAAGTATTGGAGATAAAATATAAATAAGACTCACTCTTTGCTCTGTGGGTCATTGCTTGGGACTAACACTTGTGGGAGTACAACAGTAAACTGCTAGTCAGGGGGACATCGAACTTCTGAGAGGAATTAGAAGGAATGGCAGAGTGAGGGGGATCATACAGCCAAGGATTTGGCTACAGGGATTTCATCCCTGATGAAGATGAGAAAGTGAGCCTGATATGTAGAAGGGTCAAGGTGAGCAGGGCAGATGGACCAGGTATGAGAGCCACTTCCCAAGGCCTAGAGGCTCTGAAGGGCCACAGACTCGATTCCCACCATAGACCCTGAGGTCAACTTGCCAGTAGTTGCCATTCCCAGGGTAGAAATGCTGAACTGTCTGTACTCAAAGACCTGGCCATGAACCTTCCAGGCATTACAAGTGCAAAGGACTCCGGTCATCCCACATCTAGTGGCTTGGAAGGCTCAGGAAGCCTTTACACATGGGGAAGTTCAAGAGCATCATTGGGACACTGCAGGGTGTAGGCGTCAGGACAGAGATTCCATATCTATACTTAAGTTTTGGGTTTAGACTGGGCCAGCTGGAGCATCACCAAACCCCAGCCTGGAACAAAAGTGAAACAGGTACTCATGTTATATAGAATTTTTTAATGGGTTGAAAAAAGTCCGTTTTTTTAAGCATTACCAGGTAAGATAAAGTTATTCTTTAATATATTATTCATTGATGCTCTGCTTCCAAAAGGCTTTTTTTAAAGTAGCTTTTTGTTGTTCTCATTTTCATTTAATAGGGAGGAAAGCTCCAGGAGAGAGAGGGGCAAGTACATTTTGATGGGAGAAAATGCAGCAACAAATCTGAAGCATTAACATTGCAGTGGAAGACTTTCAGAAGTTACAAGCCACTGGAGAAGAGAAGCATGTGTACCAGAACACTGCTCAGATGGAGGAGTGGGAAAAAAATCTTCAAGAGGAAGACATTTTTTCTTCAGTTTTGCAATATTCTATCTACTTACACAAAAGGCAAGAAACATTGCATCCCTAGTGTGGCCTTTAATACAGAAATGGAAATAATAATTTATTCTCTTAAAAGTTCTATCATACAGAAAACAGAGTAAAATGTTCATGCCCAATTCCTCTCCCCTTTCCACTCACCTACCCCAAAGATAACTACTTTGGAGAGTTTATAGTTTTTCTATGCATTCTTCTATAATTATATATTTTTTAAATATAAATGATTATGCATTTACATTATCAGCCCATAGAGCTTTTTTCCCCTTTAAACAACTACATGTATACTAAATTATGCATGAACGCTATTTGACCATCCTTTGGATGGACAATTGACATTTGCTATCTGTATTATTAAAAACATTCTTCCATGATCATCCTTTATAAGTCAAGGATCTGTATGACCATGTATTATTACACAGACTTAAGAAAGGGAGAATTAAAGTTAATGAACAGTTTTCCTTTATAAAGAGAATTGTGAAATGTACCAATAGAATTAAAACCGAGAAACACACTTTTCAATAAATATACGAAAGTATTTTTCAAAGTAGACACCACTTCTCTAGTATGCATAAGGAAGACAGGTTAGAAAGGAAGAAATAGGGAAGAGACAGATAAAATCTTTATGCTTTCCGAAGCTCAATGACACAGTATTAATACACTTGTCAATACATTTTCTGAAACAAAGCATCTCAGCTTTTGAAAGTTCAAAAATATGGGTAAATTTGCCAAGTTTAAGAATTATTACTTACAATACAGAGGCAGAAACTTTCTTTGGATCTTCTCTTAATTTTCAGTGAAAAAAATATTAGCTCTGTGGACTATATGGATTTTAGGAACCAGAATTTAATTTCATAGAATAATACCCTTGTCCTGCAATCCCCTAACTTCTAGAATACTGTTACAGAATACTGTTCTAGAATACTATGGAAAGTACATTTTTGTCTATATATATGGGTCGGCTTATATTAAGCCAAGGTAGAGATCAGATATGAGGGACACATCATCCTCTTTTCCCTGCTCCTACAATTCTTTTAAGACTGTATCTATGAAAAGTGTGCAGTGTCCAGTGATCAAGGAGCTGAGGATCTGAATTTAATTATTAATCTGGAAAATAACTTGACATTAACTACCTTTGCTCCTCAGATGCTGAAAGACTCAGAAGCATGCTTTCAAAGCACAGACAAGGTGACAGACACAGTATGGCCTCAATTAGCTTGTTAAATCTTTCAGTCCTTTTTATGTATTATTTAACCAATACTTATCTATAACTTTCTATAGCCCAGGCTTGATTCTAAAGGCTTTGCACTCAGTGTCTGTTTCTCGTCTGCAAACTGAAGATAACAATGATGATACCTACTTCATAGAGTTGTGAGATTATACGAGGTTAAGTAAATTTGCCTGAGGCCATATATCAACCCGATGGTAGAGTCATTTAGCTGGGTTCACCTTTTCTATTTCCCTTAATGACTGGTTCATTCAGTCTCACAAGTTTACTGCAACAAATGATAGAGGTGAGATGGGACTAAAAGCCCTATGCTAACCCATCTATACTAGTCTCCAAGTTTTCTAGCATTTATTCTTAAAGAGCACTCAGTTGCAATTTATGATTTAGAAAAATATTTTAAATATTCTCTTAAATATTGATTTAAAATCTCACCATGAATACCAAACCTAAAAGAGTTAGGAGGGCCAGAAGAAGAAATACAGGAATTTTAATAATTGAGAAATTATAAGAGTTTCTTCCCTTTAACTGTCATTCGATAGCAAAATTTGACATTTGGGATAGAAAAAAGTTGGCCCAAACTCAGGTTGATTTGGATTAATTGTAAACCAGTTTGTGTTTTTATAAATAAGTTTTCCCAATTGGGTAATTATTAATGTGTTAATTAGTGACAGTGACCCAATATTAAAGTCAGGAAGCAAACCAAAGATAAAACATGTCAGAGTACGTCTTTACGTATAAGCCTCCCCCCACACACACTCAGTCCTCCTTACGTGCACCTTTCAAGAGTCACTGTTTACTTTCTATGGAATGGACGTGCAATGTGGATGAAGCTTGAAGATATCATGCTGGGTGAAAGTCACAAAAGTCTACATGTTGTACGATTTTGTTTATATGAAATGTCCAGAATAGACAAATCCACAGAGATAGAAAGCAGATTAGTGGTTGCCTAGGGAAGGGGAATTTGGGGGGGACTTGGGAGTGACCACTAATGGGTACAGAGTTTTTTTTTGGGGTAATGAAAATGTCCTACAGTTGATTGTGGCAATGGTTATACAACTCTGAATATACTTAAAACCATTGAATTGTACACTGTAAATGAGTGGATTCTATGGTATTCTATCATAATAAAACTATTGAAAAGAAAAAAACAAATTGAGGTACATGCAACAAAATACCTGACCAGTATGCTCAAAACTGTCAAGGTAATCAAAACCAAGTCTTAAAAATTGTCACAGACAAGAAGAGGCTGAGGAAACATAATAACTAAATGGTAACCTGGATGGGATCCTGGAACAGAAAAAGGACATTAGGGAAAATCTAGTGAACTATGAATAAAATGTGCTTTACTCATGCACCAATGTTGTTGGTTCCTTAATTGTGATAAACGTATCACATAGTAATGCACCAAGTCTGTCTGACTCCACAGTTCATGTTTTTAACCACCAATGACCCTGCCTCTCTGCAACCCTAATTATGGGAGCTCATCCTTGTTTCTGCCTGGATGCTGCTTCAGTCTGGGAGCACCTCTTATACTGAGGTTTGGATTCATGGACATTTTGGGTTGGGGACAGTCTGAAGCCGAGTTAGGTAACTTCCCCTGGCACTCATGTTGGAGGCTTATCTCTGTTTTATTCTGGCCTCCCATGGAGATCCCAGGATGCTTCATCAAAAAGCTGCACAAGTTAAAAAAAGAAACATCACTTCCTTCATAGCTCTGCCAAGAGATAGATTAAAATATAAAGTAGAATCAAAGTATCTGAGAACCATATTATGATTCTCTTCTGTTTGACTATTATGACTGAAGTATAGAGTACACAAATGTTGATTAAATAAACATTTTGAAGCTATTAAATTTGTCTTTTCTTCGCACACTTAAAAAGTTTAACTCTGTTTTCCCAAGAAGACCTCGAAGATTGGAAAATCAGTCACTATGATCCGATACCAGTTAGCTTGAAGGACGAAGAAAAGCTCTTGCATGTGGTGGTTTTCTCCATAAAAACTCTGGTCTTGCTTTCTAAGGGAGCAGAAAGGGTTTCTTATTTTAAACTGAACTTGATAGGGGGCAGGGGCACACAAATGACACTGCAATGACCCAAGACATAGGCGAGCCTGACCAGTGGGAAGAGGCACCTGCTCTCAAGTGTCAGTGTGGCAGGAGGGGCCTGGCTCTATGTCTTACAATGAGGATCTTCAGGGCAGACAGCTTCCCACTAGTCTAATCTAGTGGGAAGTGCGCCCAGACAGGAGTTCCAACATGGGAGTTCTCCAGCAGCTCCAGCTTTAACCAGCTTTGCAATCTGTCCACTACTGGAGTCTTTGTTGCCCAATGGGATAAAACTTTTTTCCAGGGTCCTTACCCATTCTTATCTTCTAGAAATCTGAATGAACTAGAAATTAGCCTCAAATAGCTTTGAGGCTAATAGTGTTTCCTCCCTCCCCGCTCAACCTCTCTCTAGGCTGAAGTTTTCAAGAAATAAAATTACCTACAGTCATTCCTTTGTACACAGGGGGTGTCGGTTCCAGGACCGCTATATATACACCAAAATTCATTAATAAAGAGTTTTGTGCCTCACTGAGGTGATGGGACGGGAGAGAAGCTGAAGATCTGGGAAGTGTTTAGCCCCTGTTGTGTAAAGAAGACTGAGGTAAACCTTATTTATGAACAATTAGGCCAGGATGATGGATTTTAGTGGGGTTAGGGTTCCATTACCTAAACTGCAAAACTAAGATTTTTCCCTCTGTCACTCAAGTTTAATACTTGCAGCCTCATTTCGTTCATTTACTGTCAACTATAAATTGCATAATCTGTGGATCTCTCCCTGCTTTCTGGCTTGGTTCTTTTGGATACTAATGGCAAGTTCGGGCCCATCACAGGAGTCATGATTGGGACCCGCCAGCCCAGCACCCTGTAACCCGGTGCCCCACGTGATTACAGTTGAGCCTCCCAGGGAGACATTGCTCCTACCATTCCTCTTTGGTGCTAAAAGGACCTAGAATCCTGGAGCAGGTGGACCACACTGCAAACAATTCCTCAGTCATTCCCTGTCTGGAGAAACATACCAGCTACCAACTCTCGGACACGGTCTCAGCCTGCCTGACTAGGTGGACTATGGCAGCCTTAGGAGGAGAGGTAGGAACAACAAAACCCACACAAAGCCATCTCTTGTCTTCTGGTGGCAAAAAATCTCTCCCCTGTCCTTTCCCCTTCCCCTCAGCATCCCTGCTCCTTTCTGGGCATCTCTTCTGCACTCGCTTGATGACCGTACCCTGCCTTCTCATAACCTCACCTTGCACAGGGCCAATATAGCCCCTAGGACCCACTCTAATTTACCTTAAGTTTTTAGTTCCCACACCCCTACATAATTCGGTCTTTCAGAACCCCCTAGGGTAAACTCCCAAGGCAGGAAATAATGATCATCTCTACCTGGGCACAGCCTTTCAGGCCAGTTTATGGACAGGCTGCTTTGTCTATTCTGTCATTGCAGCTTAGTGTGAAGAAGATCATATGAAACAAAACCAGTCTAGGAGGTAGCAGAGGCTATGAGTGGAGAAGGCAGTGTGTGCACGTGACTATTTACTGATTAACTGTCATATGTCAGCACTATGTTAGGTACTACATCTAAAATAAATGATCTTATTTAGTCCTCACAGCAACGCTAATAGGTAGGTATTATTTTCACCACATTACAAGTTAGGAAAAAAGGTTCAGAAAGATTAACTTGTCCAAGATTACACAGCTGGTGAAGTTACAGAAACAACCTCAAGGAAGCTGACTTCATATCTCATGTTACTTCTATCTTCCTGACCTGCCTGCTACGTACAAACTGCCTTTGGCATTCCTTACCCAACCTATACAAGGTTGCATGACAACAGTCTAGCTTCCCTTTCCAGTCTCAACGCTGGTAACTTAGAAAAACTAACAGTATTTGCTGATCAAAAGGCAAGCAATTAAAATTACATACCAAGCATAGAACATAACATTCAAATATTTGCTGAGCACCTGTTATAGGTCAGGCATTGTAATGGCTGTCAATGGAACAGAAAGATAATCAAGACCATTCTCCTCACAAAGTTTACAAACAAGTATGGGAAACAGGTAAACAACTACAAAGCAAGGCAGATGGAACAAGCACCTTAAAAATGGATACATATAATGTGCTATGGGAATGTAGAGAGAGCAAATGCTCTGACTTAAAGCAACTGAGGGAGGTTTCTATGAAGAGGAAACTTTTGAGCTGCCTCCACGTTGTTTGGGGTGGGGAAGGAGTCACAACAGCCTAGATAAGAACACAGTCTGGGCCTGGCACGGTGGCTCACGCCTGTAATCCTAGCACTCTGGAGGCTGAGGCGGACAGATTGTTTGAGCTCAGGAGTTCGAGACCCGCCTGACCAAGAGCGAGACCCCGTCTCTACTAAAAAAATAGAAAGAAATTAGCTGGACAACTAAAAATATACATATAAAAAATTATCCGGACATGGTGGCGCATGCCTGTAGTCCCAGCTACTCGGGAGGCTGAGACAGGATTGCCTGAGACCAGGAGTTTGAGGTTGTTGTGAGCTAGGATGACA
Source organism: Avahi laniger (assembly GCA_963575035.1). NCBI lineage: Eukaryota > Metazoa > Chordata > Mammalia > Primates > Indriidae > Avahi > Avahi laniger. Next base: position 1,046 of record CAUYSK010005560.1, on the reverse strand, counting down.
CCACGGCACTCAGTCTAGCCCGGGCAACAGAGTGAGACTCTGTCTCAAAAAAAAAAAAAAAACAAAGAACACAGTCTGGACACACATACAGGGGCAGAGAGATGCCTAAAGTTTGAAGGATTCAGTGGCTAGAGTACAGGGGGTTAGAGGATAGAGCTGGAAAAAGTTATGTCCCAAGTAAAGCAATCTGGGAATTATTCCATGGGCAACAGGTTACTGATGTGTTCTGAGCAGAGGAATGAGGCAATCAGAACTTTCTATGAGTCCATGACCTGTGTTTTTACACAGAGATATTAGCTTGGAGAGGGAAGAAACCAAGGGAAGAGAAAAAATCCCTAGGTTGTCATTGCAATAAGACAGATCAGAGACAACTGAGGGCCTGGACTGTGGTGGAGGCTGGGAATAAAAAGGAGCAGACTGGGGAAACATCGCAGGAGGAGGAGCAGTCATTTAAAAACAAACCAGGGGTGTGTGTGGAGGATATGTATGTTGAGACCATGAGGGAGCCAGAGGAATCACAAATGGCACACCCTCCTCCAGGCTCAGAGCCTTGTTCTCTCTGGAGTCTTGCTTGGTGCTGGCACAGAAAAGGTGCTCTGCCAGGAGTGACTGCCATGAATGACCTCATGGTAGCTTGGAAGCTAATGAATGTCAAGTTACAAATGCCTTCCCTTTACTGAGTAACATAAGTGCAGTGTTTTTTTTTTTGTTTTGAGACAGAGTCTCACTCTGTTGCCCTGAGTAGAGTGCCATGGCGTCAGCCTAGCTCACAGCAACCTCAGACTCCTGGGCTCGAGTGATCCTCCTGCCTCAGCCTCCCAAGTAGCTGGACTACAGGCATGCACCACCATCTCCGGCTAATTTTTTTTCTACATATTTTTAGTTGTCCAGCTAATTTCTTTCTATTTTTTTTTTAGTAGAGACAGGGTTTCGCTCTTGCTCAGGTTGGTCTTGAACTCCTGAGCTGAAACGATCCGCCTGCCTCAGCCTCCCAGAGTGCTAGGATTATAGATATGAGCCACCGTGCCCAGCCTACACTAAGAGTT
>CAUYSK010005558.1:0-27992 GCA_963575035.1 Avahi laniger | reverse complement strand
TAATTTCTTTCTATTTTTGGTAGAGATGGGGTCTCGCTCTTGCTCAGGCTGGTCTCGAACTCCTGAGCTCAGAACGATCCGCCCACCTCGGCCTCCCAGAGTGCTAGGATTACAGGCGTGAGCCACCGCGCCCGGCTACATAAGTGACTTTGAATCTGAGTCACTTATGTATTTGTTTAACAGTGTTTGTATATGCGATGATATCAGTATGCCACTTTGTATATATCTGTGTTGTGAAAGTTTGAAATATGTGAGGAGATTTGAATAATCAGATATATCAGGTCAATGGGTATATATGTGTCTGTGTTTGAGTGAAAAGTGTATTTGAGTAGATTTGTCTGTGTGTACCTGTTAGTGTTTGAGACTTCATTTTTGTGTGTATGTGGGTGTGTGTATGTTAGGGGAATTTAGAAATATGGTTTTTTGGGCCATTGCATATGTGTGTGAGTGTGTGTCTAAGTGTGTCTGTGTCTATGAGCAATTCTCAGCCCTCTCATACCCAATGCCCTCTTTTATGTAACAGGTATTTTGTAACACTTCTTTACTATCTGGAAATGAAGTTCTTAGATAATCTCTGCACATGTAATTTCAAAAGAAAATCCATATAGTATTTTATACAATCTCCATATTGTATTAACTATTATACAAATAAATAAAAAGAAAGTGATTTGTAAGAAAATAATTTGTATTTCAATATGTAAATGCTTGGGTATGATACTCCCCAGGAGATTCAAGGAGGTAATTAGAGGCTCCCGACGGTTTACAATGAGTAACTATGGATTTAGGAGAAGGGAAACATCAGAGGCAGAAAGTGCAGGAAAATGACAAAGACCTCTGGGTGAGATTTTCTGAAATAGTGAACGACTCCAAGGAAGGTGCACTGCAAGTATATAGTCTCCTCTTGACTTATATGACAGCCACATTCCTGGATAATTCAGGATATGTTAAAACCAAGAGGAAAAAAATGGTGTCTAAGGCAGGCACGGTGGCTCATGCCTGTAATCCTAGCACTCTGGGAGGCTGAGGCCGGAGGATCGCTGGAGGCCAGGAGTTCAAGATTAGCCTGGGCAACATAGCGAGATCCCATCTCGAAAAAAAAAAATTAGTCAGGCGTGGTGGCGCGTGTCTGTAGTCCCAGCTACTCAGGAGGCTGAAGAAGGAGGATCGCTTGAGCCCAGAAGTTCGAGGCTGCAGTGAGCTATGATCACGCCACTGCACTTCACCCTAGGGGACAAAGCGAAACTTAGTGTCTAAAAAAAAAAAAATGGTGTTTGTGTAATAGAGTTAGATTCTAGGTTCAGTTAGTTTCAAGTCCAAATCCTAGGCGATGCGGGACCTACGTGGGCTGTGTAGGACTGCCTCGTCTATCGCTGGATGGCCAGCATCCTCGCCCTGGACCTGTAAATGTCAGAGGGACACCCTACACCCCTCCGCGTAGCAACCAAAAATGCTCCTACGGATTTCCAAACTGTCCCCTAGGGGGCAGTAACGCCTTTGTTCAGGACGAAGCGCTGGTGCTTAGGCAGGGTACACCGTGTACCTGCGTGAACACGACAGAGTACAAGATGTCCTTCCGTCTCCGTGCGTGTGCGCGTGTGTGTCCCCCACGTGCGAGCTGGCTGCTGGCCTTGAGTCTCCATGGCAGTGGCTGTGTGTGCGTGGGCGCCAGGGGCCTGCAGGTGTCTGGGCACGAGCAGCTGTGTGTGTGTCGTGTGTCGTGTGTCGTGTCTTGCGCACGCAGCCTCCCCCGCAGCTGGGGCCCGGCTACGGCCGGCAGGCTGACAGGGAGAGCCGTCGCCTCCCTTGCTTATAGAGTCCAGCTTTCCCAGCCACACCAGGGTTTTGTTTGCTGCTATTGTTTTTTTTTTTTTTTTGAGGGGAGGTTTGTTTTGTTTTAGCTTTAGCTTTTGTTTTCACTGAGACTCTGGGCTACACGTTATCCACCTTCTTGGTCTTCGTGTATCTCTCTGTGTCTCCCGCTCTATCTCCATCTTTATTTCCGTCTCTGTCTCTGTCTCTCTCCAGCTCCCCTGTCTCGCATGCCCCACCCCCGCCCCGTCTCTCATTTTCTTTCTTTCTTCCCTGGCATTATCCCTCTCTCCCGCCCCTCTCCTTTTTCTATTTCTCTCTATCTTTGCCTATTTCTGTCCCTTCTCTGGGTATTGTGCTGTTTCTCTGTGTGGCTGTTTTTTCTCACTCTCATTTTCTCTCTTTTCCCCTTTTCTGCTTCTATTTCTCTTTCTTCCTCTCTGTATGTAAAGCTCTCTCCCCTTTCCCTGTTTTTCTCTTTCTCTTTCTACCTCTTATGTCTCCATCTGTCTCTCAAACACACATCTTTCCTCTGTCACTCTCTGTATGTCTCTCTCTTAAATTCAGTCTCTGTCTCTGTCCCTCCCCGCCCCACCTCCCCTCCAGGCAAAGGAGTAGGGGCGGGGTGCGCCTGCGCATACACGGCATGGGCTGGCCCGCAGTTCTGAGGGCGCTGTCAGGCCTTAAGGGGCTGAGGAGGGCCCACCATCCACATTTCTCCTGGGCACCTGTCCTAGCACCCTCTCGTGGACTACTGGCACAGGCTCTGGGGACTTCAGGGTGCCCATCAAAAAAGCCTGGCCCCAGGTGGTGCTGGCAGGCCAGGTTGGATTGAGCTGGGAAACTGTTCCTGGGAGGGAGGGAGTAGGAAGACATCGGCTCAAGTCCCACCTACCGGCCCGGCCCTAACAGTGATCCTGAGTCTCCAGCTTCTGCTCCAGTTGCCCCACTGCCTTCCCTTTGGGACCTGCCCTGTTACCTTATCACATCCCCACACTCCTGAGCTCTCCTGTTCCCCCCACCAAGGTTTGTCGTGCTGCTCTCATGGCCAGATGCACCCCTCAGGCCCCTCTTTCAGCAAATCCTGCCTGGATGTCTCCGAGGAGCCCTCTTTGACCCCCCAGCCCATTTTGTCCCTCAGTTCAACATATTATCACTGAAAGCTACCGTGCACGTGCTATGCGGTGCTCTTCTAGAGAAGCTTGTGAGTCTATAATTCCTGCTCCCCGTGGAGCTTTTGTTCTATTAGGATGAGCCGGGCAGTAAACCAAATGTTAAAAGTAAACTATGTTATGCATTAGAAAAGAGAAGGTCCAGGAAGAAAACTAAAAGAGGGAAAAGGGCGTAGGGTGCCATCTCCTCTCAGCTGGATTGCTGCAGGAGCCTCCGGAGCAGTCGCCCCACTTCTACCTGTGACCCACGTGATCCGTGCTCCACACAGCAGCAAGTGGAATCCTGTTCAATCGTAAATAATATCACTTCTGGCCTCTGCTCAAAACTCTCCGGTGATTCCCATTTCATTCCAAAGAAAAGTCCAAGTCCTCACCATGGCCTCCATGATCTGGCCTTGCCATCTTTCTGACCTCACTCCCACCACTTTCCCCTCACTCAGTCTGTTCCACCCACCCTCCTTGCTCTTCCTCAAATATGCCATGTGCACCAGTCCCCAATCTTTTTCTCACCAGGGACCGGTTTCATGGAAGACAATTTTTTCACTGACTGGGGGTGGTGGCTGAGGTGTTGTGGGTTGGGGACCACAGCGTATAGGTCCACCTCAGGGCCTTAGCTCTGTCTGTTCCCCTGCCTGGACTTCTCTTCCCCCAGATATCCACATGACTCACTCTTTCACCTCCTTCAGGTCTTTGATCAGGATGACTCCTCCTCCATGAAGCTTTTCGTGTCTACCTCATGTAAAACTGCAACATCTTCCCCAGCCCTAGCACTTCCTATCCCCTTCCCTCCTTGATGTTTACTCTTAGGAACTTGTCATCCTCCTATGGACTATACTTCCCCTGTGTCTCTTCTTTATTATCTAGAATGTCAGCTCCACAAAGGCCAGGATCTTTATCTGTCTGGTTCACAGCTGTATCTCCAGTTCTAGAACAGTGCCTGGTGCACAGTAAATGCTCAGTAAATATTATTTCAGTGCATGACTGGATACGCACAAGCATACCTACATCTTTATAGTCATACTCCCCGCCTCACCTAAAATAAAAACCAAAAGCCTCATGCTGGCCCACAGCCTTGGACACTTCTGCAACCTCTTCTCCTACCACTGTCTCCCTCACTTGCACAGTTCTGGCTCATGGGTCTTCCCGATGTTTCTCGAGCATACTAAGCACACTCCTGATTATGAATAAATGAATCTATTTAATGAGTGGCTACCAGCATTTTAAGAAAACACAAAGAAAAGAAATGAATGGGGCACATTACACATAGGATCTACTATTTTGTGAAACTTTCGGCTGAGCTGTGTGTGCATGTGCGTGTATGTGTACTGGGTTGTGACGTAAAATGTATTGTTTCCTATGGTCAAAAAAGTCTAAACACAACCTCAGGGCTTTGCAAAGGGGGAGAAGAGCTGCAGCAACATCCCTGCCCCACAGACCCACCAATGGAGGAAGCAGGTAACCAAGGACATCCAGAGAGCTGAAGTGTCCTCACCCGGCAAGGAGGGGTAGGTGCAGCAGTGGTCCAGGGACAGGGCCTGACACCAGCCGGGGAGTAAGTGGGGAGGGCTCGTAGACACACTAACCCTGCCCTTTCTGTTTCTTCCTCACCTTTCCTCTCCATCTGTTTTTCACTGTCTCTCTCCTGTCGGTCTGTGTCTCTCTCCTCTCTCTCTCTCCTCACTCTTTCTCATCCCCTCCATTTTTGTGTCAATTTCTACCCATTTATATCCTTGTTGCCATTTTTTTATCTCTTTATTTTCTCTCTTCCACTCTGTCTCTGTGTGTCTGTGTGTGTTTTTCTCTCTGTCTCTCTTCTGCCCTCATCTCTCTGTCTCTCTGTGTCTGTGTCTCCCCCATTGTCCCCATTTGCAGGTGCAGCACAGCAGGACGACTGATGGAGCCCCCCAGGGCCCATCGAGTACCGGACTGGCTGACCCCATAGGGTGGCCAGTAGCCCCTGCCCCTCAGTATGGCCAACACCACCGGAGAGCCCGAGGAGGTGAGCGGCGCACTGTCCCCACCATCAGCATCGGCTTATGTGAAGCTGGTGCTGCTGGGACTGATCATGTGCGTGAGCCTGGCGGGCAACGCCATCTTGTCCCTGCTGGTGCTCAAGGAGCGTGCCCTGCACAAGGCTCCTTACTACTTTCTGCTGGACTTGTGCCTGGCTGATGGCATACGCTCTGCCGTCTGCTTCCCTTTTGTGCTGGCTTCTGTGCGTCACGGCTCCTCATGGACCTTCAGTGCACTCAGTTGCAAGATCGTGGCCTTCATGGCTGTGCTCTTTTGCTTCCACGCGGCCTTCATGCTGTTCTGCATCAGCGTCACCCGCTACATGGCCATCGCCCACCATCGCTTCTATGCCAAGCGCATGACACTCTGGACATGCGCAGCTGTTATCTGCATGGCCTGGACCTTGTCTGTGGCCATGGCCTTCCCACCTGTCTTCGATGTGGGCACCTACAAGTTTATCCGGGAGGAGGACCAGTGCATCTTTGAGCATCGCTACTTCAAGGCCAATGACACGCTGGGCTTCATGCTCATGTTGGCTGTGCTCATGGCAGCCACACATGCTGTCTATGGCAAGCTGCTCCTCTTCGAGTATCGTCACCGCAAGATGAAGCCAGTGCAGATGGTACCAGCCATCAGCCAGAACTGGACATTCCATGGCCCTGGGGCCACCGGCCAGGCTGCTGCCAACTGGATTGCCGGCTTTGGCCGTGGGCCCATGCCACCAACCTTGCTGGGTATCCGGCAGAATGGGCACGCGGCCAGCCGGCGGCTGCTGGGCATGGACGAGGTCAAGGGTGAAAAGCAGCTGGGCCGCATGTTCTACGCGATCACACTGCTCTTCCTGCTCCTCTGGTCACCCTACATTGTGGCCTGCTACTGGCGAGTATTTGTGAAAGCCTGTGCCGTGCCCCACCGCTACTTGGCCACTGCCGTTTGGATGAGCTTTGCCCAGGCTGCTGTCAACCCGATCGTCTGCTTCCTGCTCAACAAGGACCTCAAGAAGTGCCTGAGGACTCATGCCCCATGCTGGGGCACAGGAGGTGCCCCAGCTCCCAGAGAACCCTACTGTGTCATGTGAAACAGGCTGGTAGGCAGACAGGCAGGGAGAAGGTCACGGCCACCATGATGGGGCTGACAGCAAGGGAGAGGTGGGGCCCCATATAGGAACCTTCCTTTCTGATCTCCAGCCCCAGCCCCTCTAACCACCTGTAATCTAGGCACCTTGGCCAACATCTCCCCAGGGTGGGGGACTGGGCGGGGGACTGGGAAAGAGGCGTTTTTAGTTTTGTGGGGCCTGTCTCCGCAGCCTCCTTCTCCACTTCTACAATCTTATATTCTCTCTCTCTCTTTCTTTCTTTCTCTGTCTCAGAAGCGACAATTCAGAAAAAGAAAACAAAACTGGGAATGCAGGTTTTTCTACTAACAGCTGAGGAGACAGGCTTTCTTGCTTTAATGTCTCTCCTTCTGACAGTGTCCAGAAGGGGGAAATTTGTCCTGTAAAATAGACTTCCAGAGCTCTTATTGCTGCCTCTGCTCCCAGGCACCCTCCTCTTCCAAGTCCTTTAGCAAGGCCTGGATGTTTAGGGAGAAATTGATCCAAAGCTGCTGACACAAGGGACCAAAGGGGGTGCTGGGTCCCCAGGGAGCAGGGATGTTTACTTGCTATGTTGTGTGCAGTGTTGTTTTAGGCCAACCCTGGTCCCAAGCCCAGTCTCCTCTTCTTCGCCACCGTGTCCAGACCTCCCGAGTGGTTCTCGTGCATCTGTTGGAGAAGCTGAGAGGGTAGGGAGATGGGCCCCCAGGATGGGCCCAGGCTAGGTGAAAAGCAGGATGTGAGCTGAACTCCTCAAGCTAAAGAGACCTGAGCTTGGTTGGCCTCATTCTCTCATGCTGCCTTCTGGATCCCTGACCCCCAACTCTTCTTCCTGAGGATGGAAATCCATTTCAGCCCTGCTAGGGCTGATGTGGGTGCCATACAGGCAGGAGCAGCCCCCCAAGGAAGTGTAGTGAGGCCACCAAACTCCCCAGAGTAGCCGGACCACAGAGCCTCGAGTCAGAGCTGAAGTCAACCCGAAATTTCCTCCTGGGTCCACACTACTCTTCAGAAGATGAAAATTCTTTTTTGGCCTTGGTAACTGATTAACTGATAGTGGTACAAACTCCAAGGTACTGTGGTCTCTAGTCCATCCCTATCCAACCTCTTTTTGTCCCCCTCAAGCCTCAGGGGCCTCAAGCCCCTCCTTGGTAGCCCTCCGCCTTCTGGGCCTTCAGACGCATACATTTTTCCTCCCAACAGCCCCTCCTCCTTTCTCCCTCCGTCCTTACCTACACTCAAAGTGGAGCAGACTGCAGCCAGATTCTCTGGTGGGAGATCCCAAGCTTCCCTCCCTGGGGCAGAGCCCACTCTGGGCGTACTTCAAGGCCAAGGCCATTGGTGAGCCAAGCTGGTGCTTCTTTGCCTGGGCTTGCCCAAGCTTTCTGCCCCCTCTCATTTCCTGCCCACTTCCCCTTCTCAACAGTAGCCCTTGTGTCAAGCTCGCTCCCTACCCCAAGACAGCCCCAGAATGGGAGAAGCCTCACCCAAAAAGAATGGGGATGGCACTCGGCACTCGAGGCAGGAGAGACATTAATGAGCCTGGCTGCATAGTGGCCTTGGAACGGCAGGCCAGAGTGGCTGAGAGGCTGGGAGTGGGGGGACCTGTTCTCTCAGTGATAGTGATGGGGGTGCCTTTCCGAGGGGGTGGGGTGGGAAGATCAACGGGGTGGGGGGTAATTAGGGTACATTCAGGAGGGTTTTCCTCCGTTTCTTTTTTCTAACTGCCTGGATTCACCATTGGATTTTGTAAATGGAAAAACTGAAATGAACAATGCTATATTGGATGTTTTCTCTTTCTGACTGTGTGTGTGTGTGTCTGTGTCTGTGTGTCCTGTCTGTGTGACCACATGTGGGGAGGTATGATTGAGTGCAACAGCGTGTGTCTGCGTAACTTTGTGTGGGGAGGCACCTCTGAAGAAAACGTGCCTGGTGCACACATGTGAGCAAATGCCTGTATGTGGAAACATATACTGCACACGCACACGCACACGCACACATGCACGCACGCACCTAGTTGAGAGAAGACAAACGAGTATGTGCCTACAGCAGGAAGAAGAGCGGTGGTCAGGAGATGGAACTTGGAAATGGTAGGTATGTATGTAGCAAGAGGGTAGACTCCCATCTCCTAAGATTGCTGCACTTGGCCTAGGCTCTGAGCACGGGAAGGGGACAGGGAACTTGAGAACCTCATTTCCTCCCAAAGCTTGGAGCCCCAGGTACCACTCCTAACACTGGTCTCAGTCTCCTTCCCAAGTTCAAACAAGATGTTCCTGACATTGGACACCAGTGGGGGACTGGCAATTGGGGATCAAGTATGGGGGGAACTGATGTGGTTAGGAAATGCCTCTCACAAAGTAACGGCTTCCGGAGGGACTGCTCAGCCTGGGATGGGAGCCTTTCCTAAGGGTCCACTGTATACAGCTGGGACTTTGGTCAGCTTTGACCAAAATCAGAGGGAGGGGTGTCATGGGGGGGTGGGGAAAACACTCAAGCCTGGGAGTCTACCCAGCCAGCCTGCTCCCTGGGCACTCAATTAAGTTATTATCTATTTATTTATTCTCTCAGGTGCAAAGAATTGAGTTGACCATACTCCTCAGTTCTTGGCACACTGTATCATCATTGGTCCATGTGAGGCCCTTTTATTCTTTCTTTTGTTTTGTTTTGTCCCCTTCATCACCCATCCCTGATCCCATCCCCTGCCACAAAGGCACCCACTCTCTTGTATTTAACGTATGTCCTTCCAAGCCACTGTTCATGTGTTTATTTACATATATGCGTATCTACGAAAAATACATGGTATTGTTGTGTGTTTTAATTTACATAAACAGTATTGTACTAAATCTTGTTCTGTTTCTTTTTTCACTCAAACATTCTGTTTTTGAGAGATCCAGCCATGTCGCCGTATACAGATCTAATTCATTCCGGTGGTCCATCTTAAACATATATCACCCTTTTCTTATCCTTTCCCCTGGTGATGGATCCCTAGGTTGCCTCCAATTCTCTGCCACCACAAATGGCTGCTATGGGCAGTTACCTACACTTCTCTTTAGGGATCCCTAAGTTGGAGGACAGGAAGCTGAGGCTCAGAGAGGGGCAGTGATTTGGTTAGGGTTATGAAGTGAGGGGCACACCCGTGGCGTGAATCCCAGAACCAACACCAGACCTCCACTACCATGCCTCATAAAAGACCATCCATCTTGTTTTTTCTTTAAAAAAATATTAAAATATGATTAAGAACAGCATACACTTGAGGAAAAGAGTGAGGAAAGGATGGAAAATGGAAAGGAGGTGAAATGTTCAGTTCCTAAAGACATAGAAGGTCCTAGAAAAATCTAGCAGATGAGCTGAATGACAATCTTTTTTATGACGCAGAGGAATTTACTTTTTTGGTGCGTGATTATTATTTCTAGAGCCATTTTGCAGAGATGGAAAACGCCACGTCAAAACCTAGCCCCCAAACCAAGCGCCCTGGGTGACTAAATAGCAGGCGCGCATAGAGTGGCGCCAGCCCTCCGGGGCTACAGCAGAGCTCGCCCCCCAGGCAGAAGCAGGGGTGGGGGAAGGGGCCGATTTTAAAAGTGCGTAGTTGCTGAGGGGAGGGGGGTGGGGGAAATGACAGCGAGGCTCTCCCAATTTTATTCGAGCACATTCTGCTCAGCGCCTGCGTTTGTTTTTCGTCTTGTTTTTCGGTCTTCAGAACCACTGGTACTTTTCCCATTGGATAAAACGCTCGCTGCAAGGGTGAGGGAGAGGGGCTTCGCTCCCTTAGCTTTCCTCGCAGCCAATCGCCCTGCAGACTCCCTCTCATCGCTGGGGGAGTCAGCCCTTTGATTGGCGGCTCTGAGGAGAGCCAATCGGAAAGTGATGATGTGCAGTGTTGGCAAGCAGATTGCGTGAGAGCGGGCAGGGGTCCAGGGAGGGCGAGCGGCGCCGCGGCAGCCGTCAGCCAATGGCGAGACAGACAGGCCCCTCGCGTCAGGGAGTGGGCGGGACCTTGGCGCTTGGCGCGGAGGGAGTAGGGCAGAAGCTGTGGGAGGGAACGCCAGAGCGAGGCGGTCAGCGGAGCTAGTCGCGTGAGTAGCGGCGGCTCCGCTTGGAGTGTGCCTGGCAGCGGCGGCCCGACGGAGAGCGAAGGGGCGAGTGCCATCCCCTGAGCTATCATCATGGATCGCCCGGATGAGGGGCCTCCGGCCAAGACCCGTCGCCTGAGCAACTCTGAGCCGCCTCAGCGCAACCCGCCGCCGCCGCCGCCGCCGCCGCCGCTCCTGCGACTGCCCCTGCCTCCACCCGAGCAGCGCCCAAGGCTTCGGGAGGAAACCGAGGCGGCACAGGTGCTGGCTGACATGAGGGGGGTGGGCTTGGGCCCCTCGCTGCCCCCGCCGATGCCCTATATCATTCTCGAGGAGGGGGGGATCCGCGCGTACTTCACCCTGGGTTCTGGGGGTCCCGACTGGGATTCTACGATCGAGTCAGGGTACGGAGAGGCCCCCCCTCCCGTGGAGAGCCTGGATATACTACCCCCTGCTGAGGTCTCTGGGGAAAGCCTGGAAATCGACTTTCAGGTCGTGGATCCCAGCAGCCCTGTCGGAGAGAAGGTCCTAGAAACCTGTAGCGTAGAGGGGTGGGGGCCCCAGAGGTTAGTCGGTCCAAAGAACAGGCAAGAGGCTGTCATCCTAGTGGAAGATGATGATGAGGATGAACAGGAAGGTTTGAGGAGCAGCAGGAGGAGGAGGAGGAGGAGGAGGAGGAGGCAGAGGAAAATGAAGAAGGAGAGCAAAGAGAGGAATGCCGAGAGGATGGAGAGCATCCTGCAGGCGCTGGAGAATATTCAGCTGGACCTGGAGGCTGTTAACATCAAGGCAGGCAAGGCCTTCCTGCGTCTCAAGCGCAAGTTCATCCAGATGCGAAGACCCTTCCTGGAGCGCAGAGACCTCATCATCCAGCATATCCCGGGCTTCTGGGTCAAAGCAGTATCCTCCTCATCGATACTCATGGGCTAGAAGCCCATGAAGGGAATGGGGAGGTGGGGGGAGGGACAGAAAGGGTGGAAGGGTGTGGGGGGGGGCCAACGGTGGGGGCGGGTCCCCTATCAAAAGACTGCCTGGACTGGCTGGAGAAGGGCAAAACAGCAGAGAAGCTGGACTGGAGACGATGAAGGGGGGAGAGGGGCACACAGTACAAAAACTGGACCACAGATGGAAAGGGGGGAAAGGAGAAGCATTGCATAAAAAATGGATCTCAGACGGCGAAAGGAGGAGGGTAGTAGAGGGGCACACTGCAGAAAAATTGGACCAGAGAAGGTGAAAGGACGGGAGGGGCACACAGAAAATGAACTGACTCAGAGACAGTTAAGAGGGAGGGGAATGGTACACAGCAGAGAAACTGCCAGAGAGGATGCCTAAGCCATAGGGCTCTGTAAGCCTAGGTCTCTGCTTCGACATTAGGAGACCCCAATCCTGACTGAGTTTCCTCTTTAGGGGGAAGGGGGCTAGAGAGGGGCTCAAGCCCCTGAAGGGTCAGGACAGGGAGTATCTGGCATGGAGATTAAGGAGTTAAATGAAGGAAAGGGGAGAGTAGGAAGAATCTCATTCACTAATGGTGATTATTAAGCTCATCTCTGGGGGACACATATACATACATGTCACATGTTACGAACATATGAGTTTAACATCCTAACAGAATTACATGGATACAGATCCTTGGCACCCTCATACAAAGAAGCATATGATAACAGGCTCTCAGCACCTAGGAACACACTATCATTTAGACATAGGACCTCAGCATCCAGACTGGCCACAGGTCCTCAGCATGCAGACACACAGTATCACTTGGACACAAGTCCTCATTCACGTAACAATATGTGAACACAGACCCTCCACACCCACACATACAATATCATGTGACCACGGGCCCTCGGTAACCAGATACAACATCACTTGGACACGAGCCTTCAGCACCCAGACATACAACATTTTGTGAACACAAGCCCTCAGTACCCATAGACAAATATCACATGGACATAGACCCTCAGCACCCAGCAAAGCCACCTAACACAGAGGTTTATCATGGGAATAAAAGTATGGGTCATGTCCCATGACCCACTTGCTCCACACACATCATATGAACACAGAGGGAATCCTGTTCCAGCCTCTCTTTTGTTTTGCTCTGCCCGATCTTCCCTCCCTTCCTTTCACTGGATAGTCAATCCTTGACCTAAACTGCTCCACTCATCAGTTCCTCAACCACCCCAGAATTTCAATCTTGATCAACCGGCGTGATGAAGACATTTTCCGCTACTTGACCAATCTGCAGGTCAGGCCAAAGAGACATTTATTAGTAGGACCGGGCAAGGAATCTGGTCCTTGGAGGTGAGGGGGGAAAGGTCATGGGGTAGGGGGGGGACAGATTCTACCATCACCCCCACCCTGAGCAGGTACAGGATCTAAGACACATCTCCATGGGCTACAAAATGAAGCTGTACTTCCAGACAAACCCCTATTTCACAAACATGGTGATTGTCAAGGAGTTCCAGCGCAACCGCTCGGGTAAGAGGCAGTCCCAGGGTAAATCTGTGCCCCCTGCCAATCTATCCTTGTTCAGCCCCCTCTTAATAGTCTCTTCTTCCACCAGGCCGGCTGGTGTCTCACTCCACCCCGATCCGCTGGCACCGGGGCCAGGAACCCCAGGCCCACAGGCATGGGAACCAGGATACCAGCCACAGCTTCTTCAGCTGGTTCTCAAACCACAGCCTCCCAGAGGCTGACAGGATTGCTGAGGTGGGGCCTTTCCTGGCATCACCAGAAAAGGCCTTCCTAGGCTTGTCCCTGGGTGCCCAGGAAATTGGGAATAGGGTCTGGGCTGGGGCTTGTATTTATGGCTCTGTTCTCCTTTCCCCCCTCTCTTTCAACAGATTATCAAGAATGACCTGTGGGTCAACCCTTTACGCTACTACATGATGAGAGAAGGAGGCTACAGGACAAACAGAAAGAAGCAAGAAGAGAAGAAAAGGTGATGGGGGTTTAGTGGCTGAGAGGTAGTTTGTTGAGGTTCGGGCAAAGACTAGAGTAGTGTCACACGGGATTTATGGAGCCAATCCAGTGCAGTATGTTTTACAAGGGGGCAACAATGTCCAGAAATGGCCTGAGGTTACACAGGGGCAGAAATGGGACTCTTTCCACCCTAGCCTCTCCCCTGGGAACCCTTATAGTCTACTCCCTGCCCAGTTACTTACCACCTTTCAGTGTCTGCCATGGGTATACCCCTTCCCACCAACCCCATACTCAGCCCCAGGCTTTCCTACAGTAAAAACAAGAATCAATGTGAAGTGGTGATCGTGGAAGATGCTTATGACTATTATGCAGTGGAAGACATTTTCAGCGAGATCTCAGACCTTGATGAGACCATTCATGACATCAAGATCTCTGACTTCATGGAGACCACCGACTACTTTGAGACCACTGACAATGAGATAACTGACATCAATGAGAACATCTGTGACAATGAGAGCCCTGACCACAATGAGGTCCCCAACAATGAGACCACTCATAACAAGAAGAGCACTGATGACAACGAGACCACCACTTACAACAATGAGAATGCCAGTGACAACAATGAGAACCCTGAAGACAATAACAAGAACACCAATGACAATGAAGAGAACCCTGATGACAACAATGAGAATGCTGATGGTGACAACAAGAACCTCAGAGGTGGCAACCAGGGCAGCATTGGCAGCAACCAGGATAGCAGTGACAGTGACAACGAAGGAGATGAGGGCAGTGATGATGAAGATAACGATGGCAACGAAGGTGACAACGAAGGCAGTGATGATGACGGCAATGAAGGTGACAATGAAGGCAGCGATGACGACGACAGAGACATTGAGTATTATCGGAATGACATTGATGACTTTGACAAAGATCAATATTACAGCATCAACCAACATGCCTATGAGGACGAGATACAGATCATCTCAGACGAATCAGTGGAGGAAGGTGAGCTAGGCCCCCCTCCTTGTCTTCTTTCTTTTCTCTTCTCTCAGAGAAAGCCTGACCAGGGTCAGGGTATCAAGGTATGAACACAATCTGCTTTTATGGAGGAAATAAAAAGCATTCTGTGCAACTTTTTAAACAAGGGAAGGCCAGGGAACATTTAACTTACAAATGTAACAAAACCAATGAAACATTTTCATTCTATGTGATGGATAGGTAGGTTGTAACATAGCAAAAGATAAATGAAGAGTAAACAAAGAGAGAGAGGAGACAGTGGATGGAAAACTAAAAAGGACAGGTTCACACAGAGGTGGGGGAGTGGCAAAACACATTGCAATTCAGCACACTCTGTACCCAACCTTGACTTTCTGGGAATTCCCAGGCTTGCTTGGGGAACTGAGTGTGAAGTGAACACTGTGCCCTGTGAACCTAAAGGAAGGTGCAGCTAATTCTACCTCAAGGGTGGGGAAGGGGAGAGCTAGAGAAAGGAGATGACATTTGACTTGGAGGCTGCATTCACACTGAGGAGCATTATGGAGCATTCTCATTGGAAGGGATCATGTGAACAAAGACCTGGAGGGATGAAAATACTGGTATGTTGGGCAGGGTTTCCAAAATTGTCTCCTGGGGATCCTTCACCTTTTCTGAAAGCTGCTTCTCACAAAACAGTCAGTGATCAGACATGTTGGGGAAGTAACTGCATACAACATCATCCTCTTGTGGAGTCACATGTACATTAGCACTTTAAAGGCTCTGAGAAGTCCTGCTGTAAAAAAACCCTATTAAACTTTGCAGAACCCAGTATTTCCCAAACTTCTTGACCACAGATGCCATTTTTCACTGCCCACCGAAGAATGCATTTTGGGAAATGCTGAGGAAGCGTTGCATACCGGAGTTTGAGGGAGAAGGCAGTATCTAAGGTTCAGGCTTGGCTGGCTAGTGAAAGGAGGTGTTTGAGCCTGGCTGTAGGCAGACAGGAGAAGCAGGCCCCTGGGGGAGGTGGAAAGGACAGGAAAACCACTCCTGGAGTTTTTAGGCCATGGGGTCCCTGGCAAACTTCTATTGAGGGCAGGGCACTAAGGAAGCAGGCACTGAATGAGTGAGCAGCCTCAATCTAGATATATTTTCAGGTAGGGCAGGGAAACTGAGGGAGTTGTCAGTCCTCTTCCCCTCCCATCTGTTGGCATCTCTTCTTTCAGAGAAGGGGAAGCAAAGCTGTCTGCTCAGCCCTGGGGTGGGAGTGGGGGTGGGAGTGGGGAATTGGGCTGAAGAAGACAGACTGGGGTCTGTTTGGATCAGACTGGGGGAAAGGAGCTGCCTGGAGATGAATAGAAGGTTTATTCAGCTGAGGATGGCTCTCAGGAAGAGAGACACATTGACGTACACAGAGGGGAGAAAAAACTACTTTCAGAGATGTATCAAATTTGACGGGACAGAGGCAGGGAGCCCACCCTGCCTTCCTGCCTCCCTCCCACCCCCTCACTCTGCGGGCTTGCCTGAGTGTTCACACACACACACACTTAGCTGCTTGTTCCAAGCAGAGGCACTTGGCAAGTGGTCCCAGGTCCCCAAAAGCCCTGGCTATGGGCTCCGTTCCCTTTTAGCGTGACATCTATTGCCCTTGTAACCGCCCTCTTCATTTCCCCTTCCTTGCCTCTCCCCTATGCAGGCAGCGTGCAAGGTGAGGACTTCTATGAAGTGGGAGGAAGTGAGGATGACTGGGATGAAGGAGAAGATTCCGAAGACTCCGACCTGGCGGAGGTGGTTCAGGTCCCAAACGTTTGGGCCAACCTGGGGAACAGGGGAAAAACCGGATAAACATCTTACCCCTGCTAAACATCTTACCCTCGCAGGGGTCTCCTCTCTGTATCTCCCTCCCCCTACCCCGTTTACCCTCCCCCTCAGCTAGGGCCGCGCGGCCCCACATTGCACTTCTGGGGGGTAACCAACTTCGTACACGGGTTTAAAGTTTATTTTTATGGTTTAGTAATTGCAGAGTTCTTATTTTGGGGGGAGGGAAAGGGGGATAACCCCCTTCTTTTGGCCCTCCTCCCCCGCAGGCTTCTGTGTGCTGCTAAACGTATTTATTGTGATGCCTTGGTCAAGGGCCCCTCTATCCCTCTCTCCTCGTCAAGTGTTGGCCCTAGCCCCTCTCCCCGTGCTGTGTGGAGTGGACACCCTGATCCCAAAACGGGGAGGGCTGCTGTGGCCTTCGTCACAGCCTCGCAGTGCCCTTGGAGGCGCTGCTGCCACCCTGTTCTGCCAAGTTCTCTTCCTCTCCCCTCTCCATCCCGCTCCTTTTCCAGTCGTGCCCGCTAGCCCGCCTAGGTGTCTCTGCCAGGCCGTTTCGCCATTGCGGTATTCCTGCTCCCCTCCCCCAGAAGGCCCGCCTCTTTCCCTGTGAACCCCGATAATCCTAATAAAGTTCTGAGCAAATTCAAAGTGCCCCTTCGAGTCTTCTGTTCCCCCCGGTGCGCGGTCCCCGGCGGTCAGTCTCCCCGCACGCACGCATGGAGCCGCCCGGCCTGCGCAGCTGCCTGCAGCACCGCAGTGGCGGGGGCGCGGGCCGGCGGGCGCGGGGGGAGCTCTGCGGGCTGCAGAGGCGTTGCGTCAGACCAATGCGGACCGTCCAGGCCAATGGCAAGGCAAGGCTGAGGAAGCTCCTCCCACTCCTGACGCCTGCAGTGGTCCCAGCCCAGTGGCAAAGAGCTTCCCACGCTTGTGCATGCGCACAGACACTCTGCGCCCTAGAACATCCATTTGTTGAATGATTCATCTTTTAATTTATAGTGCGTCAAACCTTTTCTCCGGCATAGTGTGAGCTGGGCGTGGGGGAGCCAGCGGAATCCATTTTTCTCGTTCGCATTAAGCAAAAAAAAAAAGACTTCGATCCTGACGTCACAACCCAATCATGCAGCAGCGCTCTCTTTGGGAAGGGGCGTGGATCTCCTTTGCGAGGGAGATCTCTGGAGCTAGGCCTGGGGGAGAGGGCAGGAAAAGATGGCTCAGGCCGAGGAATGTCCTTAGAGATAAAGGAAAAACAAAGGGAAATCACTATGTAGCTGTGCGACAGGGTGGGGAGGTCGGGAGTTGGACATAGAAAAGGCAGGCTTTATCTGGAAGATCTTGGAAAGGCTGAGTTCTATTAAATTTTGGATACAGTAATTTTATTTCAACTGACACTAGAAATATTTCCCAGATTCGTTTTGGATCATAATGATAACTTTTATACAGTCATCCAGGTCTGTCTATTACAATATGCGTCCAGAAATTTCCATCCAACGCCTTTATTTTGTTGGAAGGCTTCAGGTATGGTCAGATTTGCGTTTTAGAGAATGCCCTCTGCTGGCTGCCAGGAGAACGGATTGGAAGGAGGGAGAGCAGTGAGGAAGTGAACGCTAGACCTCAAGTGAGAGCGGCATGATGGGGGTCGGATATGAAAGAGTTTTTTTTAAAAAAGCTTTTAATTTCAGAATGGTTTTAAATTTACAGAATTATTGCGAAGATAACACAGAGAAATCCCGGATGGCCCACACCCAATTTCCCATATTATTAACATGTTACATTAGTGTGATACATTTGTCACAATTAATGAACCGATATCAGTATATTATTATTAACTAAAGTCTATACTTTATTCAGATTTCCTTAGTTTTAACCTAATGTCCTTTTTCTGTTCCAGGATCCCATCCAGAACACCGTACTACATTTAGTCATCTTGTCTCCTTAGGCTCCTCTTGGCTATGACACTTTCTCAGACTTCCCTTATTTTTGATGATCTAGAGTCAACATTTGAGGAGTACTGGTCAGGTATTTTGTAGAATGTCCCTTAATGGGGATTCGTCTGATGTTTTTCTCATGACTAAACTGGAGTTATGGATTTGAGGGAGGAAGAGCACAGAAGTCAAATGCCATTCTCATCACATCGTATCAAGGATACACACTATCACTTACCACTGTTGATGTTAACTTGATCACCTGGCTGAGGTAGTGTCTGTCAGGTTTCTCCACTGTAAAGTTACTCCTTTCCCCATTTTCCATGCCGTACTCTTTGGAAGGAAGCTAAGCACAGCCCATGCTTAGGGAGTAGGAAGTTATGCTCCATTTCCTTGAGAGGGAAGCATCTACATAAATTAATTGGAATTCTTCTGCATGAGAAATTTGTCTATTCTATGAGAGCTTTTAAGATGTTGGACCCAACAGGCTTTAGCTATAGGAGAGGGGTTGAGATGACTAGCAGGTTGGTGTGGAACTTTTGGCAAGGCCCCTTCCCTCTCTGTGCCTCCTCTGTGAAATGGTTGAAACATAAGATCTCGGACATAAATCTCATGATTCTGATAAATGTTTTGGGGAGAAGATGGAGGTTTTGATGCCTGTGGTTCTGACCTTGACTCTCAGAGGTGGGGAGAGGACTGAGGCTCAGAAAGGGAATGTCTTGCCCAAGGTAATGCAATACCTCAGGGCCAGAGCTGAGAGTGCAGGATCCTAAGTCAAGGCATCTTGTGCAGAGGAGACATCTATGTGCAATGTCTGGGGCCAGTCTGGGGTGAAGAGGAGAGAAGGGAGAAGCATCAGGGGCAAAGGCCCTGGAGTGGGCCAGGAAGAAGTCAGCCTGGCCAGAGGATCCCAGCCAATCAGAGATAGCCAGACTGGTTACTCTTGCCTCAATCTGCCCTACCTCGTGTGACTCTCCTCGTCCTCTCTAAGGGCCTCAGTTTTTCCATCTACAAACTTAGGCTAATCGTACTGAGGGATCAGCCCAGAAGCAACCTGCCTAAGGTTCCAAGATGGAGCCTCACCTTGAAGCAGGTCTCTGAACTCTGGACTTCGTTATGCTCTTTCTTGATTCCTCTCTTTCCCTCTAGTCAAATCCCCAGCCACTCATCCAGGCATTTGAGACTCCTCTTCATCTGCCCTTTCAGAGAGGGCCTCTGATCTTCATCTTCAGGGATACTCTTAGAAGTCAATTGTGGGGTTCTATAATAATATAGTTGGCCCGGGTGCTCACATCCTGGGCTGAGGCATGGGAGAAAAGGATGTTCTTTGCCCAGAGTGGCATCTTGTTCTGTGCCCTCACTCCTAAGTCTGGACCTCCAAAAAGGGGGGCTGCTCCAGCAGGTCTTTAAGGCCAGCCACATCTAGCTCCAAGATATAGTCTTCACTGAAGGCTAGAGAAGACAGGCCCCATTTGCTGGGACCTTAAACAGAAACCAGGGGGAATATGAGGAGTCATGGGCCCAATGTGCCCCAGGACCTGTTCCCATGCTGAAACTACTTGTCTTCATATCCTTTATACCTTACTCTGCTCCTCCGCAGCAGAGGGCCCTGCTCCTTGGCATGAGGTTCCCAGGATCTTCTGGGGCCAGACCTTTAAAATGCCACCCACTTCTGTGAGCAGAATCAGGGACAAAATTAGATTCAGGAATGTCCCTCCTTCTTAGATGACCAAAAGGGCCAGCATTGACTCCCTCAAGTGGGAAGGTACAGGATGTTTGGGAAGGAATCCTATTATTCACTCAGTGAGTAAACACTCATCGAGCACCTACTGTGTGCCCGGTACTGAACTGGGTGATAGGGATACAACAAGGAAACAAGATAGACCAAGCCTTTGTCCTCCTGAAGCCCAGAATTGAAGACAAATATTCTTAATATTTTTTGTGCTGTGAACCCCTTTGGTGACCTAGTGAAGCCTGTGGACCTTTTCTCAGAAAAAAAAATCTTTTAAATTCATAAAATACCTAGAAAAATTACAAAGGAAACATATTGAAATAAAGTTATTAAAATATGGAAAAAGCAAATATGTGTTATAGTAATATATGTGCTCCCCATTAATCTATTAAATCATAAGATCTAATGGCGGGTCTCATGACTATCATGATTTTAAAATAGTGATGAGATTATGTGATATTTCAAGAAACCTACAACATCTATAATGTGATATGAAAAATCTCTGATTTCTATTGGTGACAGTCAGCAATACTGCTAGTACTACTATGGTTAGTTACATTTTTTATTGAAAAAAACGCTAAATTTCAGTTAGAGGAGAGAGAATATAAAGATGTAAATTTGTTCCCATCCAAATTCACGGACCCCTCCAAACTCTGTCCCCAGACTCAACTGGAGGTCTTTGAAAACCAAATTAGGAACCTCTGCTAATAGGAGGGTCCTTCCCCTTTGTCCTTCCTTATTAAACAGTTTTCTTTTGGAAGATGGAAACTTGCGTTTTATTCTGGGTTTTATTGCTGTGTGACTTCAAATTTGCTTCTCTGGGCCATAGGTCCCTCCCCTGAACATTGGGAAAGGCAAGAATTGGGAGGGGAGGCCTCAATGATTCATGCCCCAGACAATTAATTTATGTTCCCTCATTTAATCTTCACAACATTGTGAGGAAAAATTTAAATATCTTCCCATTTCAAAGATAGTTAAACTGAGGCTCCTAGCGAGGCTGTCACTTGACCAATGTCTTAGTAAGTAGCAGGGGCTAGTGAGTGACGCGCCACACGGCCCAAAACTACCTCATCCTCTGGAGAATTAGGAACTCTGCTCATTTTGAGCGAGAGCAACCTAGCTCAGAAATCCCTGCAGATGGGTGTGGTGCTGTGGGCGACTGGGGGCAGAGTCCTGTCTCTTAGCAGAGCGGTGGAAGTGCAAGGTGGCTTACGGAGAGTAAGATGTCAAGAAGCTGCGGGTCTCCGATTATTCGGTGACTCACGCCTGGCCTGGCTTCGGGCTTCGCGCCTGCGTATTCGCAACTAAGCCCAGAAACGCTGTCAGATAGACAAGCAAAGGGCAATGACGAGCTCTCCTTTCCTGGCCAATCCTAGTAAAGGGTGGGCTTGGCTCGCAAACCAATGAGAGTCCCTGAAGGGGCGGAGTTTTCTCCCAGCCTAGAGGGTAAAAATAAAGTGTTTCCATCTGCAGCCAATCCTAGGAAAGGCAAGAGGGCACTCCTCCAATGGGAGTCCGGGAGCCGTCGGTAGCAGTGTAGACCTGTGGCCCGGCTCACGCTCCAGCCGGAGGGAGGGAGGCGTCCAGTGTATTCTCGAGATATCGCTGCCGGCCCCTTGTATCTGTTCGCGCGGCAGCCGCGGCACCGACGGCGTCTAGAGGTGTCAGGTGAGTGGTCGTAAAGACCGGGCTGGGGGGAGTGGCGGCGGGAATAGGCCGGGCCGGAGCGCCTGAGGGATGGGATCTGGGCGAGCTTTTACCTGGGCGGCCTCTCAATCCTAGGTCAGCGGGTTGCAGAGAATCGCGAGGGTAGCAAAGGGAGGCTGAGTTCTCCTGCGGCCCCAGACGGCAACCAGGTGAATACCCTGCGGAGCACCTGTGCCCGCCCCAGTGTCTTGGGAAACGATTCTGTGCAGGTCTGCAGCTCACATGATCGTCTGCTTGTGTGCCTGTCTCCATATCCCGCCCCACCCCCTCCGGCCAGTCTCCGTCTCTTTCTGTCTGTCTCCCTCTCAGACAGACTAGACATCCCAGACATAGAAGCTGAATCCTGACCCGACCAGTTAAAACTAGCTATAACACCTTGAGCCATCTACTTCACCCATCTGGGCCTCAGTTTTCTCATCTGTCAAATGGGGTCTAATACTCTCTACTTGAGACAATGCATGTGCGTCACTTTGCCCAGCACCCAACCCTTGGACATTTTTTTAAAATAAATAATGACTGTCTTGATTGAAAAGAATGTTGCCCCTCTTGGTTTCTGTCTTGTTTTCTCCCTGTCTCTGACCCTTCCGCCATTGAATCTTCTTTCTGAATGCTTTTGTCTTTCTCTGTTATTGTTTTTCCTCTTTTTTAAGAAAGAAGAAAAAGAAGCTAGAGGTGTATTGTTTATAGCAATGAGCTTGGTCTGAGGGCACCTATGAACTTAACCTGAGGCTCCCACCTGTTCTGTGGGTAAAAAATGGAGCCTGGCTTGGGGCTGCTTCTGGTCTCATTGAGGAGAGAACCCTCTTTGTTCCCCAGCCTACTCTGTTAAATAGGTAGAGATACCCAGGATGGGGAACAAATTACATTAGAAAACACTTTTTAATGGCCCTTTATCCTATAGAATGTCAGTCACCACAAATAGCCTAGAGATCTCCTGGTTACTTCTTCATACAGCCCTGGACATCCTCCTTCCTGTCTCCATCCTGAAATCCTTTGACCAGGCCTTCTGGAATTCACCTTCAGTCATCAGCAAAATCCCCTCCATTCTCATCCTGGCTTCTGAATACTTCCTTCATTTTCTTGCTGTGCTTTGGTTGTTCTCATACCTATTGGACCCAACACTCCATTTTTATAAGGTATATTTTGAAATGCTTGAAATGCTTCACTATTCTGAAATGAAGTACATAGAAAATAGAATCTATCTACACACATAATTCACTGAGAACCAATATAATGCCCTAATTGTAATATAAGGGAGAAGTAAAGGAAGAGTAATTTATAATACAATAAAGTGTATTTCAGTATGTAAAGACTGGGATATGACTCCACTAGAGGACATAAGAAAATGGTCTTACACATAATGATACTTGCATCTGTGAATATGACAGCTACATGTGTGTTGATTGGTGACTCAGAAGCCACAGGTAGGGTGATGCAATTTTCCTAAATGATGAACAATTCCTCATAAAATTATAAACAAAACAATGTGCAATCTTCCTTCAATTTATATGGTTATTGAATTTCTGGAGAAATCAGTATATAATATCCATGATCTGGTCTCCTAATCTCTCTGACCTTCTCTTCTACCACTGTCCTCCCTTGCTCACTCGATTCCATCCATTCTGACCTCCTTAATGTTACCTGAACACATTAGGCACACTTCCACCTCGGGGGTTTTGTACTGGACCATTCTCTGTACCTAGAATGCTCTTTCCCTGAATAGCCACAAGGCTCACGCTCCTACTTCCTTTAGGCCTCTACTCAGATGTCACTTTCTCAGAGGGCTACCCTAACCATCCTGTTTAAAATAGCAGCTCTCCCCTAACATGACCCTGCTCTATATATTCCACAGTACTCTTTACATAACATATCGTTAACCTCTTTATTATGTTTGTTTATTGTCCTGCTCTTCCACTCAATTGTAAGTTCCAGAAGGGCAGGGATTTTTGTCTTTTTTGTTCCCTAATATATACCTATTACCTAAAACAGTGCTTGGCACATAGTAGACTTTCTCAATAAATGTTTGTTGAATGAATAAAGGGACAAATGAACTGGTTTTTCACTAACATTGAATGTCTGGTGGGACATTCTAAAGTTTTATGGTCCCTCATGGTCTAGTGGCTAGGATAAGAAAGAAGAAAAGATAAAACAAAAAAAATGAAACAAATTTAAAAAGAAAAAAATTTTTTAAAAAAAGTTATATGGGATGTGGTATAATTCCTTGTTGTGTGGAGCTGCAGGAAGCTGAGCATACCTGGTTCATACACACTAAATGTCACTAATGATCTCCAATTATTGTGACAATTAAAAATGCCCCAAACACCCCTTAACTGTCCAACCCCGCCCCCCACCGAGAACCACTGCTTGAATAACGATCTGGCTTTCCCCTGAACACCCAGTTCCCCCAGCAGCCCCTTCATGCCCCTCTTCCCGGGATACTGAAAGGTAGGGGTAGGTGTGCTTACTCCAAATTGCCCTTTCCAGACATTTTCTTTCCCTCCTCCTTAACATTTTTTTGTTTGTTTTTAGAATTTTAAAACTTTTTAAAAAAGTAATTTGAGGCTTTAAAAAACATTGTAAAAATTATAGAAAGAATTCCCATATATCCTTCACTCAGATTCCCCAAATGTTAAGGAATTATACAACTACAGTTTAAGTATCAAAATTTAAAAATTAATTGCAATACAGGCATACCTCAGAGATATTGCAGGTTCAGTTCCAGACTAACACTATAAAGTGAGTCACACAAATTTTTTGGTTTTCCAGTGCACATAAGTTATGTTTAGACTCTACTGTAGTTTATTAAGTATATGCTAGCATTATGTCTAAAAACATGTACATACCTTAATTTAAAAATACTTTATTGCTAAAAAATGCTAATGATCATCTGAACCTTCAGTGAGTTGTAATCTTTTTGCTGGTGGAGAGTCTTGCCTTGATTTTGATGGCTGCTGATTGATCAGGGTAGTGGTTGCTAGTTGCTGAAGGTTGAGGTGGCTGTGGCGATTTCTTAAAATAAGATAACAATGAGGTCGGGCACTGTGGCTCATGCTCAGCACTTTGGGAGGCTGAGGTGGGAGGATCACTTGAGGCTAGGTGTTTGAGACCAGCCTGGGCAGCATAGTGAGACCCCTGTCTCTACAAAAAATAAAAATACAAAAATTAGCCTGGCGTGGTGGCATGTACCTCTGTAGTCCTAGCTACTCGGGAGGCTGAGGCGGCAGGATTGCTTGAGCCTAGGAGTTTGAGGTTGCAGTGGGCTATGTTGATACCACTGTACTCTAGCCCAATTAACAGATCAAGACCCTGTCTCAAAAAAAAAAAAAAAAGATAACAATCAAGTAATGAAGTTTGCCATATCAATTGACTCTTCCTTTCACGAAAGAGTTCTCTGTAGCATGTGATACTGTTTGATAGCATTTTACCCACAGTGGAACTTGTTTCAAAATTGGAATCAATCCTCTGAAACCCTGCTCCTGCTTTATCAACTAAGTTTATGTAATATTCTAAATGCTTTGTTGTCATTTCAACAATATTCATAGCATCTTCACCAGGAGTAGATTCCATCTCAAGAAACCACTTTCTTTGTTCATCCTTAAGAAGCAACTTCTCATTCTTTCAGATTTTGTCATGAGATTGCAGCAATTCAGTCACATCTTCAGGCTCTACTTCTAATTCTAGTTTTCTTTCTGTTTCCACCACCTCTGCAGTTACTTCCTCTACTGAGGTGTTGGACCCCTTGAAGTCATCTGTGAAGATTGGAATCAACTTCTTCCAAACTCTTGTTAATTTTGATATTTTGACCTCCTCCCATGAATCACAAATGAATGGCTTCTGGAATGGTGAGTCCTTTCAGAAGATTTTCAATTTTCTTTGCCCAGAAGAATCACTATCTATAGCAGGTGTAGCCTTATGAAATGTATTTCTTAAATAATAAGACTTGAAAGTCAAAATCACTCCTTGGTCCATGGGCTAAAGAATGGCCATTGTGTTAGAAGGCATGAAACCAACATGAATGTCCTTGTACGTTTCCATGAGAGCTCTTGGGTGACCAGGTGCATTGTCAATGAATGATAATATTTTGAAAGGAATCTTTTTTTTTTTTTCCTGAGCAGTAGGTCTCAACAGTGAGCTTAAAATATACAGCAAACCATGCTATAAACAGATGTGCTGTCATCCAGGCCTCGTTGTTCCATTTATAGAGCACAGGCAGAGTAGATTTAGCATAAATCTTAATAGCCCTAGGATTTTCAGAATGGTAAATGAACATTGACTTCAGCTCAAAGTCACCAGTTGCATTAGCCCCTAACAAGCAAGTCAGCCTGTCCTTTGAAGCTTTGAAGCCAGGCATTGACTTCTCATCTCCAATTATGAAAGTCCTAGATGACATCTTCTTCTGCTAGAAGGCTCTTTTATATACATGGAAAATCTGTTGTTTAGTGTAGCCACCTTTATCAGCTATCTTAGCTAGATCTTCTGGATAACTTGCTGCAGCTTCTACATTACTTGCTGCTTCACCTTGCATTTTTATGTTACAGAAACAGCTTCTTTACTTAAACTTCATGAACCAACCTCTGCTAGCTTCCAACTTTTCTTCTGCAGCTTCCTCACCTCTCTCAGCCTTCATAGAATTGAAGAGAGTTGGGGTCTTGCTCTAGATTAGGCTTTGGCTTAAGGGAATGATATGACTGGTTTGATCTCTCCAGACCACTAAAACCTTCTCCATATCAGCAATAAGACTGTTTGACTTTCTTATCATTCATTTATTCACTGGAGTAACACTTCTGATTTCCTTCAAGAGCTTTTCCTTTGCATTCACAACTTGGCTAACTGGCTCAAGGGGCCTACATTCAGCCTATCTCAGCTTTCACCATGCCTTGCTCACTAACCTTAATCATTTCTAGCCTTTGATTTAAAGTGAGAGACATGCAACTCTTCCTTTCACTGGAACACTTAGAGGCCATTGTAGGGTGATTAATTGGCCTAAGCTCAATATTGTTCTGTCTCTAGGAATAGGGAGGCCTGAAGAGAGGGAGAAAGATGGTGGAATGACCAGTTAGTGGAGCAGTCAAAATACAACATGTATTAATTAAGTTCACCATCTTATGTGGGTGCAGCTCATGGTGCCCCAAAACAAATACAATAGTAACATTAAAGCTCACTGATCACAGATCACCATAAGAGATATAATAAGAAAAAGTTTGTGATACAGTAAAAATTACCAAAATGTGAGACAGACACTAAGTGAGTATATGCTGTTGAAAAAAATGGCACTGATAAATTTGCTTGATGCAGGGTTGCCAAAAGCCTTCTATTTGTAAAAAAACACATTATCTGCAAAGCGCAATAAAATGAGGTATGCCTGTACTGTTAACGAAATTACGGAACTTAGATTTCATTAGTTTTTCCACTAATACTATTTTTATCTTCTAGAATCTAATTCACGCTCTCACGTTGCATTTAGTCGTCATGTCTCCTTAGTCTCCCAGCACCATTTGTTGAAAAAATATTCTTTTTCCCATTGGATTGTCTTGGCAACCTTGTCAAAAATCAATTGACCATAGTCTGGGTATGGTATTCCTACTACTCAGGAGGCTGAGTTGGGAGGATCTCTTCAGGCCAGGAGTTTGAGGCCAGCCTGGGCAACACAGCAAGACCCCCATCTCTAAAAACAACAAAAAAAGAATTGACCATAAATCACATACATGTAATGGTTAATTTCTGGACTCTCAGTTCTATTCCATTGACCCTGTATGTCTGTCACTATGCCAGACCACACTGTCTTGATTACTATAGCAGTGTAATACATTTTGAAATCAGGAAATGAGAGTCCTCTAACTTTGTTCTTTTTCGAGATTGTTTTGGCTATCCTTGCATTTCCATATGAATTTTAGGGTCAGCTTGTCAATTTCTTCAAAAAAAAAAAACAGCTAGAATTTTCATAGGAGTTGTGTCAAATCTATTTACCAATTTGAGGAGTATTGACATTTAACAATGTTGTCTTCCAGTCTGTGAACAGGGGATGTTCTTCTATTTATTTAGATCTTTAATTTCTTTCAGGAGTGTTTTGTAGTTTTCAGTGTACAAGTCTTGTAGTTCTTTTGTTAAATTTATTCCTAGACATTTTATTCTTTTTGATGCTCTTATAAATGAGATTTTTCTTAATTTCATATTTTGATTATTCATTGCTAGTATATAGAAATATAATTGATTTTTGTTTATTGATCTTCTATTGTGCCACATTGCTGAACTTGTTTGTTAGTACAAATAGTTTTTTGGTATATTCCTTAGGATTTTTTATATACGAGATCATATTATCTGCAAATAGTGATAGTTTAACTTTTTCCTTTCCTATCTGGATGACTTTTATTTTTCTTTCTTGCCTAATTGCCCTGGCTAGACCTTCTAGTACAATGTTGACTAGAAGTGATGAGAGCAGATGTCCTTGTCTTGCTCCTGATCTTAGGGGGAAAGTATTGAGTCTTTCTTGATTAAGCATGATGTTAGCTGTGAGTTTTATGTAGATACCCTTTATCAAGTTGAGGAAGTTCCCCTCTGCTCCTAATTCGTTGAATGTTTTCATTACCCATGAATGGGTATTGGATTTTGTCAAATGCTTTTTTCTGTATATAGAGATGATCATGTGGAGTTCATGCTTTATGCTATTAATATGGTATATTACATTGATTAATATTCAGATGATAAATCAACCTTTCATTCCTGAGATAAATCCCACTTGGTCACATTATATAATAC